>JAQQSZ010013095.1:0-11843 GCA_028646595.1 Phalanger gymnotis | reverse complement strand
TTTTAATTCCATCTATCTTTGTTTTTGCTTTGTCTGAGATTTGCATTGCTACCCTTGCTTTTTTAAATTTTTTTTTATTTTTAGTTTGCAACACATGATTCTACATAATTTTGAGTTCCAGATTTTCTTCCCTCCTCCCCCCCCCCCAAGAAGGCATGGAATCCCATATAACTTCCATGTATAACTTGGCATTGAATTAATTTACACACTAGTCAAGTTGTGGAGAAGAATTATGATCAATGGAATGAATCATGAGAAAGAAGAAACAGAACCAAAAAAAACAAAACAAAACAAACAAACAAACAAAAAAACCAAAACCACAACCCAACAACAAATACGAAAGAGAGAAAAAAAAGGGGGGGATGGAGAAAAAGGCAAGCATGAAGTGTGCCTCAATCTGCATTCATATTTCATAGTTCTTTCTCTGGATGTAGATAGCACTCTCCATCATGAGTCCTTTGGAGCTGTCTCTGCATATTGTGCTGCTGAGAAGAGCAAAGTCTGTCACGGTTAATCATCACAAAATCAATATATCTGTGGTTGTGTATAATGCTCTCATGGCTCTGCTCCACTCACGCAGCATTATGTCGTGTAGGTTCTTCCAGGTTGTTATGAAGTCCATATCATCCCCATTTCTTACAGCACAATAGTATTCCATTACCTTCATATACCGCAGCTTGTTCATCCATTCCCCAATTGATGGGCATCCCTTTGATTTCCAATTCTTAGCTACCACGAAAAGAGCCGCTATAAATATTTTTGTACATATGGGTCCTTTTCCCACTTGTGTGATCTCTTTGGGATACAACCCTAGGAGTGGTATTGCTGGGTCAAAGGGTATGAACATTTTTATAGCCCTTTGGGCATAGTTCTAAATTGCTCTCCAAAATGGCTGGATCAGTTCACAATTCCACCAGCAATGTAACAATGTTCCAATTTTCCCACTTCCTCTCGAGCATTTATCATTTTCCTGTTTTGTTATTTTAGCCAATCTGACAGAAGAGAGATGGTATCTAAGAGTTGGTTTGATTTGCATTTCTCTAATCAGTAGTGATTTCGAGGCCTTGCTTTTTTTTTTACTTCAGCTGAAGCATAATGTATTCTACTCCAGCCTTTTACCTTTACCCTGTGTGTATCCTCCTGTTTCAAATGTCTTTCTTGTAAATAACATATTGCAGGGTTATTATTTTTAATCCATTCTATTATCCACCTCCTTTTTATGAGAGTTCAACCCATTCACATTCAGTTATGATAAGATCTGTGCCTTTTCCTCCATCCTATTTCCCCCACTACATTTATGCTTTTACTTCTCCCTTCTCCCTTGCTCTCCTCAAAAGAGTTTCTCTTTTGACCACCACCTCCCTTGATTTTCCCTCCCTATCACCCCCTCTCTTATCTTACTTTTTTCCCTTAGTACTTCTTCCCTGTCTTCTAACCACCCTCTCCCTTTTCTTTTCCCTTTCCCTTCCTACTGCCTGTAAGGCAAGTTTGATTTCTATACTTATCAGGGTATGTTATTGTTCTTTGAACCAAATCTTATGAGAATAAAGTTCAAACACTGCTCATCTCCATCCTTTCTTTCCCCCTACTATAATATGTTTTTGTTCTTCATGTGATGTAATTTACCTTTTTATGCCTCCTCCTTACCTCTTCTCCCATTACAGTCCCTTTGCACTCCTTAATTAGGTTTTTAAATCATCACATCAGTTAATTTATACCCACATCTTCTGTCTATGTATATCCCTTTAAATTGTCATAGTAACTATACCATTCTCAAGATTAACATATATCATACTCCCATATAGGGTTGTATCCCATTTGCCCTTATTGAATAATAAGGTGTTTTTTTTTCTTTTTTTCCCCTCCTGTTTACCTTTTTATGCCTCTCTTGAGCCTTGTATTTGAAGATTAAATTTTCCATTGAGCCTTGGCCTTTTCATCAGAAAGGTCTGGAATTCCCTTATTTCCTTCAATGTACATCTCCCTGCCTGAAAAATTATGCTCAGTTTTGTTGTGTAGTTGATCCTTGGTTGTAGTCCAAGTTCCCTTGCCTTTCAGAACATCATATTTCAATACCTCTGATCTTTTAATGTTGAAGCTGTAAGGTCCTGTGTGATCCTCATTGTAGTTTTGAGATATTTCAATTGTTTCTTTCTGGCTGCTTCCAATATTTTCTCCTTGATCTGATAATTCTGGAATTTGGATACAAGATTCCTTAGAGTTTTCAATTTGAGATCTCTTTCAAGGGGTCATTGGTGGATTCTTTTGATGACCATTTTACTCTCTGGTTTTAGGATTCTGGAGAAGTTTTCCTTGATGATTTCTGTCCAGCTTCTTTTTTTCATCATGGCTTTCTGGTTGAACAATAATTCTTATATTTTCTCTCCTGGATCTATTTTCCAGGTCCATTGTTTCTCCAGTGAGATATTTTTCATTTTCTTCTATTTTTTTATTCTTTACATTTTGTTTGACTGATTTTTGATGCCTCATAGAGTCATTAGCTTCTACTTGCCCAATTCTAATTTTTTTAAAAAAAATTATTTTATTTCACCAGAACACAAATACAGAATAGAAAAAAGAAACAAAAACACATAATAAACTTAAATATTGAAAATTTAAATACAAAGTAAGAAAAAAAGCACATCATGTGCATAGCAGAACACAAGAGAGGATTCAAAATATGTAACAATAAATTTTCATTTCAAGAAAGCCTGTATGATAAATAATACACCTTGTCTTGAGAATTGTCCATCTTTTCTTTGCTTCCTTGTTTTCTTTTGTTCTCTGCTGTGCACTTTTAAACTTTATTCTTTTCCCTCCTTCCTCACCCCTCAGAAGGCTACAATATAGTTTAGATATGTTTCTCAATATATACACACACATACAGATATATACATACACTTATACATATATACATGCATATACAGACATATACTTTCACAAACATACTCTGCGCCTGATCTTTGTTTTTATGTTTGTACATATCTTGTTTCCTATCCCTCCTGCCTCCTCTACTTTACTTCTAATCACTACATTGTCCTCCTATTACTTGCCTACCTCCTTCCAAGAATCCCTCCCCTATCCTCCCATTCTCATTAATCTAAACACTCTTTACCTATTCCTTCATTTCCCCCTCTAAAAGTCCCCCCTCATCCTCTCATAGATCCCCTCACTATGCCCCTACCCCTACCATTTTATTTCTTCTAAATTTAGAACACTTTTAAACTCTTCTAAATATATATATATGTATATACACACACATATAGTTCCCTCTTAAATTCATTCCCAATGAAAGTAGGTTATCAGAACTACCAGCCCTCCTTCCCCATCTAAATCCTCTGTATCTTTTCTTCCTCTTGCACCTTTTTTGTATAAAATAGCTACTCTTTTTAGCTTCTTCTAAGTAGTTTTACTTTTAAAATTCATATAGGGAATGTCTGAATTCATATCTGACCTCAGACACATTAGCTGTAACCCTGGGCAAGTCACTTAACCTCTGTTTGCCTCTGTTTCCACTATAAAATAGGTATTAAAGCACCTACCTGTAGGGTTGTTGTGAGGATCAAATGAAATATCTGTAAAACCCAGTGCCTGGCACATAGAAGGCACTATAAAAATGCTTATTGTCATGCTTCCCCTTGAGGCATGTAGACCAACTAGAAAGCAACTGTGTTAGACCAGCATGAGATGATAAGTGATTGTACTAGAGGGGTAGAAGTATTAGCAGAAAGTGTCTATGAGAGCTATTGTAGAGAGAATCAAAAGGACTTGGCAACAGACTGGTCAAAGCGGTTAAATGTGAATGAGGAAGAATGTGAAATCTAGGTTGGAAATCTAGGTACTGGTAAAAATTGTTTCCTTCAGAGTTATGGGGTAGTTGGGGAGAGGGGAAGTATTTGGGAGAGAAAGTTCAGCATGAGATTCGAGTTTAGGAGCCATGTGCATAGAAATGTCAATCCATGGGAGCTGATGAAGTAACTAAGTGAAACAGAGAAAGTAAATGTCCAGGGTAGAATCTTGGAGGACATGTATAGATTATAGAGTATGAAGAGGGGAGTAGGCTATTACTCAAATTTTACTGAGCTGTTAGACAAGCGAGGGGTGGCTACAGGGCACATTTGCAGTAATTACTCTTAGAAACCCCATTTTTGTGTATTGTCTTTATGAGGAACCATTTCTGTTGAATCACAGATTGGTTGTCATTTTACTAGAAGCCACATGTAACTGCCAAGATGCAAGCACTGCTTTTTGACAAAGTGTGTATCATTTCTGAATACAATAAAATTGGAGGAAAATGAAAAAGATATTCAAATCTAAAATGTTTAATATTTTCCCATGCAGATTGTTCATATGTGAAAAATGTTAAGCTTGTCTAGTAAGTACTATAGCTTGGAATGTTATTGTATTCTTATTGATTGGCTAGACCCCCAAAAAACTTTTGAAAATCTAATGATGAATTAACAAAATAAGTTTACACTTTATAAACCATTTTAAAAATTTATGTTACAAATGGTTTGTCCTCACATGCAAAAAAGGTAAAGAAGTTGAAATGCACAATACGTATTCTAAGTTCTACTTTTTGTACTTCTCTGTGATTTCCTTTTAAAACCGGCAAACAGATTAAATACAAATCTTATCTTATGCAAGAATGCTCAAAAATCTGTGGTTTACTCCTCCAGTGTGTATAAAGACTGTGATTAATATTTACTTTAATTCTTTGCATTGTGACTGATATTTGTAAACCACTGCAAGAAACACCCATTATTACTCAAAGTCCATTTTCCTGCATAAAATTTGGATAAGTATTTAGTTAAAATCACAAAATGATAGTGAGTACAACGTTTTTCCACAGGGAAAATAAGAAACATATATAAAAACATGTAGCAGAAAGCTGAACTCTTTGGAATCCACTCCATCATTACCATACTCTCATCATCAGATACCTTTCCCCATTCCAAGCCTTTTAAAAAAGCTTCCTTTGCTGGGTTGTTTTCCTTCATTCAATTGTAAGCTCCCAGATAGCAGGGACTGTCTTTCCTTTTCTTAAATGTGTAGGCACTGTGCCTAGCACATAAATGTTAGTTATTTGTTATTATTCCAAAGGTACATTATGCTCTTAATCATAGATATAGTAAAATTCTTCATTTAAAAATCTATAAATAACTTAAAATTTCCAGTCCAAGATTTTGTAAACATTAATGAATATGTTCACTTCTGAATTAAGACTCCAGAACATTTTTTTTTAAATTTTGGTGAGGCTATTAGGGTTAAGTGACTTGCCCAGGGTCACATAGCAAGTAAGAATTAAGCATCTGAGGCTAGATTTGAATTCAGATCCTCCTGACTCCAGGGCCAGTGCTCTATCCACTGCATTACCTAGCTGACCCTGTTTATTCTTAATTGTGTACTATTCTTCCAAAGCTTTATCCGTTCTATTAGATCCCATTCTCTAGTAAGTAATTGTAAAAACTTTATGCTAATAATCTGTTCTTCATAAAGAATTCAAAGAAACCTGGACACATTTAAGACAATTAGTACAGAGGAAATTAAGCAGAACCAAGAAAACTATTCATAATGACAACAATGAAAATGGAAACACACCCTAAATCAAATGTCAAATAATTGTGATGACTGAGCCAAACTTGTTCCTGAAGAGATGAGAAAACATACTTCCCTTCCTTGTTTGCAGTATGTGTGGGTGAGAGGGAGAGGTGGAAGGTCATGGTGGGGGGTGTCGTTGTGGGGGGAGGTGTGAAGAGGGAGGAGGACAGAGAGAGAATAGAAAGTAGAACTGTAACATCAAATTGAAATAGAAAAAGGGACCACTAAATTGCACATATCATTATGAATACTGAAGGCCATATATGGACGTAAGTTTTAAAATATAACACTGTTTTATTGTACTTTTATTTATTTTGTTAAACAGTTCCCCATTCCAATTCAATCTGTTTCAGTCTGAACTCAGGAGTGTTGTGAGCTATATGTGTCTGATAATTCCAGTGGAAGGGACATTCAAAAATGAAAGCTACCTAAAAATAAAAAATGGTAAAAAAGTTTTGATGTAAAACATAACTAATTACAAAAACAACAGTTAATCCTACATTCTCAAGGCCTGTTCTCTCCTTCCAAAACAGCTTGTATCAATCTATTTGTTCTCTTCCTTAGCCAGAGAATTAGTGCACTTTATTAGCTGATTGCATAATCACCATTACAATAAATTATACTTCGAGAACTTGACTCAGTCATCTTACAAGAAAGAACATTTATTTGGTAAAACATCTTGCAGCAATGGACACTAAAATTACACAATTTTCTTACAAAACAATAAATCATATTCCCAAGTCCCCCTTCTTCCCATCCTATCCCCAACTCCATAACTGAAGCAAAATTGTCTGCAAACTGTATTCCTGGGGGAGGTAAAAGAGGGAATGCAGAAAGACACACAAAAACTTCGACGGGAATACTGCATAAATCTGCCTTAAGTATACAACGTTTAAGTATTTAAAGTGTAAAATGTTTAAGTATACAATGTTTAAATGTTTAAGCATACAATGGCCTTTATCAAGAACACTATTAGAGCTCAAGTTTCCTGAATACCTGAATCTAACATGTTTTTTTCTTTTGTTCAGAAAGTCACACTCTATTGGGATTGCACCTGTTACATATACTGTCCTTACACTTAGCTGAAAAGTAAAAAGTGGTTAAACCAACAGGTACCATATCTCCTCATGTATAAGACATACCCTTTTCTGAAAAATTTGGGGTCTAAAAACTGGGTATGTCTTATACAGCAGTTGTAGATTTTTCTTTACTTGCATTTCTGGGTTTTTTGCCCTTGTCTTTGTGCTCATTGTTTCGCATTTGTTACTTGTATATTAGGTTACATTTTGCCACATTCTTCCCAGAAATGACTCAGAAAAGATTTTCGTACAGTGTTGAATTCGAGTTATAAGTGATCCAGTTTGCAAAAGTGAATGGAAATCGTGCTGCTGAACATAAGTTTGGTCCTCCTCCAACTGAGAAAACAATCCGAGACTGGCTATGGGAAGAGGAAACCCTACTGAAGGCACCACAGCAGAAGAAGGCCATGAGAAGCAAGTAAGCAAAATAGCCTAATTTGGAGAGGGAATTGAGGATATGGATTGAAGAGCAAAGGGCAATTGGAATTCTTGTGTCTACAAAGATGGTTCAGCATGAAGCAAGAATTGCTGATGAAAAAGAAGTTACTGATTTCAAAGGAAGACACAACTGGTACTTTAGGTTCATGAAACAGAATGGAGTAAGCATGCATACACACATCAAACTTGCCCAAAAGATGCCTGAAAGCTATGAGCAGATGAATAAAACTTGAGTTCAATAACTTTATGTAATACATTTTTTTTCAAATTTCGGACCCTAAAATTAAGGTTCATCATTTTATGTGAATAAGAACCTCTTTTTAGGCCATTCTTTATATCCCAATTCAGAATGTACAATCAGCATCTGAACCTTCAGAATTTTCTAAAACCTTGAAAATTTCCACCTTTTCTTTAACTGGCAGAAGTATTCATTTCGTCTATAAAAATTCATACTTTTTTAAAAAAGTTATATTCTAAATCACAGGATATTCACAGTACAATCATTATCATGCTTTTAAATAGATTTGTATTCTATTGAAAACTGCTAGTGTTCTATAAAAACTACTTATGCGATTAACAGCCTTATTTAACTTAATTTTCCACAGTATTTGCAAGTTGGGAATACTGAAGGAAGTCATATGTATTCACAAGCAAAGTAAGGGATTGCCTAAACTCGCCTGATTATTCTTTTCTCCTTTCCCAGAATGGACAAAAACAGCAAAGGCATTTAGTTACTACACTTGTCTAGTTTAGCAATTGTTAAGCATTTACCAGTACACCTCTGCACAGCCACTACCTTAGCTAAGTTACTCATCATCTCTTGCATAGGTTAATTGTAGTGGACTCCTAGGTTCATTCCCCACCCCACCCACTGCTGCCAAAATGATTTTACTTAAATACCAATCTAACCACCTCATTCTCCTACTCAGTCAACTTCATGGGCTTCTTTTAGCCTCTTGAACTAAATGACTCCTCTGCTTAGCTTTTAAAACCCTTAACAACCTTGCCCCCATTTGATCTTCCCAGCCTCATTGTACATTGCTCCCTGTCTGACACTCCAGCCAAAATGATATTCTTTTCCTCACCCACAAAACTCAATAGCCTCAGACCTTGCATTGACTACCTCCAACTCCTGAACTACATTCCTGCTTCCTCTCTGCCACATTGATTCTTCTCTTAATTCAAGATGCAACTCAGACACCTAAGTGAAGCCTTTCCTGATCACTGCAACCTCTAATGGCCTCCCTCTCAAACTCTATTTAACTAGTTTGTATTTTTGTGTTTTTCTCTTCACATTTTTCACATATATTATAGATATATAATACATATATCATCTATACAGCCTATATAATGATATTTATTCTATATAACAGCATGTTTCATATGTCACATATATGAAAAGCATAAAATATATTATGTGTGATAATATTATTGATTATATTTCATATGTGTGTGATGTATATATGAAAATATAAGGAGAAAAACAAAAATAGGAACTACTGAAATAGAGTTTGATATACAAATAAATTGATTGCTTAAAAAGAAATTGTGGGATCAAAAATAGGCAAAAAAGAAACAAAACCTTCACTTTTGGCAGAGAGTTTAATGATCTACACAAAGAGTTATGGAGATTCAAATAAACAGTTTAAAAATGAAATTAACAAAACTATAGCAGCAAAGCAATAGGACATTAAATAAGCTCACATACATCATCATCCTTTCTGTATTACCAACAAGTCTAGTAGAGAAAGAGAGACTGCATTTAAAATAACTATAGAATAAAGAAATTCTTGGGGATTCCTCTTACCAAGAAATACACAAGAATTTTACGTATGTAACCAGAGAAATGAAGACACTTATGTAATTGAAGAGATTATTAATTATTCATGTTTGGGTCAAGTAAAATTATAAAAATGAAAACATTACCTAAATTAATTTACTTATTCAATGTCATACCAATTATATAGTCACAGAATTATTTTAAAGAATGAGAAAAATAATAACATAATTCAGGAACATGTTACCAAGAATCTCATGGGAATCAAATTTTAAAAGTTCTGCAGGAGTCCTAGCAGTAGCAGATATCAAACAGTACTACAAAGCATTAATTGTCAAATCTATTTGGTACTGATTAAAAAATGAAAAGTTGATCAGTGGAACAGATTAATTATATATGATTAAGAAAGAAATGAATAAAGTAGAACAAAGTTTAATAGAAGTAACCCAGCTTTGAAGGAGTGAAGAAATGGATTAAAACAAGTACTAAGCATTTATTACATGCCAAGCATTGTGGCAAGAGTTTGGGAAATGAATACAAAAGTGAAGAAAATTCTTATCTTCAAAGAACTTATATTCTAATATGAGAAGTTGTGACATATAAGGCAATGGTGACTAGGAAAGGGTACATTTATTTGGAAAGTTAATAGGACAATTCATTAAGCTATAGGGGAGTGAGTTTACACTATCCCTTATAATGGATTGACAGAGCTGATTTGTTTATAGAGCCAGAACTGGGGATCAACTCCTGTACAGTAGTGCAGAGGGTATGAGTTCAGTGGCAAGACAGCTGGCAAGAAGATGGTACTAAAGTTAAACATGACAAAAGACTGACCTAGATGTGGTGGGCAACTGAGGCAAATCCCAATCAGGACAAAGGAGCCCCAGAGTAGGTGCTCCAGGAAGAAGAGATTGAGCTGTTGGGATAAGCATTAAACAAAAGTTGCTGGAAAGATAGAAAGCAGGAAGGCCAAATTCAGGTTTAAACCAACATCTAACAACACATGCCATAGTAAACTCCAAATGGATGAGTGACCTAGATATAAAATGTCACATATTGAACAAATTAGAGCAAGGAAGGAGATACCTTTCACAACGATGGATAAGAGAAGAATTCTTAATTAAAGAATAAAGAGAATCACAAAGGATAAAATGGACAATTTTTATTACTTGAAATTTAAAGGTCTTTGCATTTAACAAAAGTTATTAAAATTAAAAGGGAAATAGTTCAACCACATGAAAGAATGATCCAAACTATTAATAATAAGAGAAATTCAAATCAAAACAATCTTAAAGTTTCACCTCATACCTCATAAATTGAAAAAGATCACAGGAGGTAGGAATAGTCAATGTTGGAAGAGTTGTGGGAAGATAGGCATACTGGTGCACTGATTGAGGGAGCTATGACTGAGTATAACCATTCCGAAAATCAATTTGGAATTATGCAAGCAAAGTGACTGAAATGTCCACAGTCTTTGAACCAGAGATTCCATTCCTTGGCTTCAACTCCAAGGAGGCTACTGATAAGGAGAAAGTCCCCATTTACATAAAAAATACTTATAGCAGAACTGTTTTTGATAGCAAAGAATTGGAAACAAAGTAAATGCCCATTTATTAGGGAATAGAAAAACAAATGTGGGGTTTAGGCATGTAATAAAATATTACTATACTATAAGAAATGATAAATGTTATTGAGAAGTATTGGAAAGATCTACATGAAATGCTTGAGTGAAGTACTTAATGTCAGTAAAATAGTGTACACTGTGACTACAATTACATATATAGAAAGAACAATTACACATGTGTTTTAAAAGTAAATTTTGCAGAATTGTAAAGAGCAAGTATGGTTTAAAAGAAGAGATAGGCAAAGATATTCCCTCTCCACCACCTTGTAGAGGTTGAAGGTCTCCAACATTATTGCACATTGCACATATTTTCAGACTTTTTTGATGTATTGATCAGCTATGCCAATTTTTCCTCTTTTTTCATTTCTTTTCTTTAAAAATACTATCTTATAGGGAGTGACTCGCTGGGGGGAGACAAAAGGGGAAGGTTATATCGGGGCGGGGGCAAGCTGCAGCCTCAAGGCCATATATGGCCCTCTAAGTCCTCAATTGTGGCCCTTTGACTGAATCCAAACTTCACAGAACAAATCCTTGTACTAAGGGGATTGTTCTTCACAGTTTATTATCCTTTTATTAAAGGAATTTGTTATGTGAAGTTTGGATTCAGTCAAAGGGCCACACCTGAGTACCTGGAGGGCCACATGTGGCCTCTAGGCTACAGGTTCCCCACCCCAGTAGAGATACTGGAGAAACTACTATAATACTTTGAAAAAGAAAATAAAAATTTTTTTAAAATAAAGGAAATGGTTAACTTGGAAAAATAATCTTTGCAGCAACTTTCTCTGATACAGATCTCCTATCAAGATCTGTGGGGTACTGATTCAAATATATGAGAACAAGAGCCATTTTACAACAAATGAAATACGAACAGGCAGTTCTTAGGGAAAAAATGCAAGCTGTCAACAACTATAAGAAAAAAAGTGCTCAAAATCACTAAAAGTCAGAGAATACAGAATGAAAGAATTCTACCTTATTCCTAATAGATTGTCCAAGATGATTAAAATAGAAAATGAAAACCTTTAAAGAAGCTATAGGACAGACATAAAGGCACCATTGCTTGAGTCATGAATTGGTCTAGCCATTCTAAAAAGAAATTTGGAATTATACTAAAAAATCACTATCATTACTAGGCATGTACTCCCAAAGAGATCAAAGACAGAAGGAAAAGTCTCATATGTGCAAAAATAATTATAGCAACACTTTTTGTTGTAGCAAAGAACTAGAGTTGGGGGTGAGTGGGAGAGAGAGGGATATCCACTGATTAAGGAAAAAATGAGTAAAGTATATTATATGAAATAATGAAACATTTTCATAATAGATGACA
>JAQQSZ010013094.1:0-11843 GCA_028646595.1 Phalanger gymnotis | reverse complement strand
GGTCCCTTGACTTTGCTAATAACAAAGTAGTTTTTGATTGAATAATTCTACCCCTAACCCAACTCCTATTTGTTGGAGGTCTAGAAAGCAAGGGCAAATAATAGAAGTAGTGAGGTAGGAATATATTAGCAGTTTCTTAACTGTAAATACCTGCTATGCTATGCTAATGTGTGAAAAAAAAATCTGAGTTAGAGGAGGTTGACTGTTGGCTAAACAAATGATTGGCCACACACCTAGATGGCCCTTGAGAGAGTCGAACAGTTGGAGAGTGGTCTGGTCAAGCAAGGCCAGGCCAGGCCAGAACAGCTTTGCGGAGGATGACCTTTGTGCCTTTGTGCAGAGGGAAGTGGAGTGGGGGAGGGGTGAGATTTTCTTATGACAGACATACAGAAGCATGGAAAGATTTACATGACCAGATGACATTGCCATATGCTGAGCCAAGAAAATAGTGTGACACCGATTCTAACAATGTACATGGAAAGGACAGCCACAAAACCAAGGAAATGGGCCTGTTGCAAAATTTTAAAGACCAAGTGTGGTTCAAAAGAAGAGATATGGGAAGATAGCCCTGCTCATCTGCAAAGGCAGGAGGGTCCCAGGTAGGCTAGACTGCAACCTTGCAGGTATTTTGCTACATTGAGTACTTAGGCTGATTTTTGTCTTTTTCCCCCTTTCTTTAAAAATAGTATTTGTTGTATGGAATAGCTTTCTGGGAGGGAGAGAGGGAAGGGTACTTGGGGAAATTTGGGTGATATTAAAATATCAATAAAGTACATTTCAAAAAGAAAATACATGGCAAGCAGTCAGACTACAAACATTTATTGGGCACCTACTGTATCTCAGGCGTTACACTAAGCTCCAGGGATACAAAGAAAGGCAAAAGCCATGGGAGCCTTCACTCTGGGATTTCCTCCCTTAGAGAGAAACCTGGGGCAAAGGGAGTTTCTGTGACTTCCTTTGGTCCTCTGGCAATGTGTGACCGGGGCAAAATCCAAGTCTACGAAGTCCTGACTCCAAGACAGGGTCTCTATCTACCGTACTTAGAATATTGTGGTGGTGGTTGTTGTTCAGTCATTTCAGTCACGTTCAACTCTTTGTGACCCCAGCTGAGGTTTTCTTGGCAGAAATACTGGAGTGGTTTGCCATGTCCTTCTTCAACTCATTTTACAGATGAAGAACATAAGGCAAACAAGGTGAAGTGACTCATCCAGGGTCACACAGCTAGTAAGTGTCTGAGGCCAAATTTGAACTCAATTCTACCTGACTGCAGGCCTGGTACTCTAGCCATTGTGCCACTGAGCTGCCCCTGTCTGGAATATATGATGTCTAATTAATTGTGGAAAATTAATTTTAAAATAATAATTGTATAAAAGATGTTGGCAGTCTGCTTTTAAAACACAATCAAGAGACCTTTCTCTCAAGGAGAATATGTCTTAATGCATGAAGATGATGATGATGATGATGATGGTGATAGTAGCCAGCATTTATATAGCTCTCCAAAGTTTGCAAGGCACTTTTAAAGCATTATCTCATCTATTTCTTCACAACAAGCCTGGAAGATGTTAAAGCCCAGATCTGACAATGTCACACCACCCCACCCCCCAATCAAACCCCAGTGGCTCCCTATCTCCTCCAGATTAAATATAAAATCCTCTGTTTGATGTTCAAATCCCCTCACAACCTAGACCCTCCCCAATACGTTTCCAGGCTCATACCTTCCTCCCTCTGCCCAGTTCTCTTCAATCCAGTGACACTGACCTCCTGGCTATTCTTCGAACAAAATACTCCATCACACAGCTAGCTAGTAAAAATGATCCTGGATTTGAATTCATGTATTCTTGACTCCAGACCCAGCACTCTACTTACTATGTAGGACTTGGTTGGTCCTCGTCATGGTACAGTGCAAAAAAGTGGGTTCAGAATACTAAACCCAGGTTCAGATACAAGCTGCGACACTTCCTGCCCATATGACTGTAGGTGAATCACATCACCTGGTTGGGTCTCAGTTTCTTCAAATATTTAACTAGGGTATTGGGGTAGATGGCCTCTCACCTTCCTTGTAGTTCAAAATCTTTGTGGAATCTAAGCAGATAAATCACTTTTGGAAATCTGCTCTGAAAAGAAACGACTCCCACAAAACACAAAACCTTAATCCCACTAATCTCTTGCTGGAAGATTTTCCTCATTACTCCTCCTCCCTTATCGTGCCTTGCATGCTTCTCTGTGATTCTATTTCGAGGACTTACCTGAAGAGATAGTGTGTAATTCCCACCTTCTAAATGTTCGCTCTATTCCTTAATCTTGATTTCATGCCAAAGTACTAGAAATAAAGAAACAAGTATTTATTAAGTGCCTACTATGTGCCAGGCACTGTGCTGAGCAATGGGGATATAAATCAAAGCATACGTTCTAATGGGAGACTGAGAAAGAGAAGTGAAAAGCAGGATCGAAGGTCAGGGGGAGGGGTAGAGGGGTGGAGGTGGGGAGTTGGGGAGTTGGAGGGAATCAAGGCTCCTTCTCTCGGAGTTCTGAAATCTAGAGAAATTCCCCAGAAGAGCAAGGAGGAAAATGAAGGCAGGCTAGCCTGGGTTCCCCCACAAAATGGAGAATATAGTTATAACCTATCAATGGGAGAAGGGATGCAGACCTCGTGGAGGGATAGACCATAGGGAATCACAAGTTATTCCAGTAAATTACTCCTTCTGTTATTCTCTAATATCTCTCTAAGTGACTGGGCATCTACACTAATGCACGAAGGGCTCACAGAGAATATCTGGGAGTGAGCTCTTTGCACATAGGTTATGAACACATTCTGTGTTCTCAATAGAGCAGAGTGAGATAAAGCCCTGTTCCTAAGAGACAGCAAAGAGCCAGGCTCTCCCTTTGGATCAAGTAGGCACATCTCTTTCTATATCTCTGTAGTCACTGCCCTTACAAAGAGAGATGGACATTAATTGATTAGTATTGAAATTTAATGTGTTTGATACACTCTGGGGACCCCCAAGGGAATCCAGTGGCCTATGGGTCAAATGAAAGCACATGGTTTGTCTTTCAAAGCCACAGACTACAGAACTCTTCCAATGACATTACAGGTGATGCATGATAGCTCCCAAAGACCTCATTGGGCTAAATGAAGCCCTTTTATTTCTCCCAATGATGCTTTCCGCCAAACTCATTCCAATAAATCCAGAAATGAAATGAGCTTATGTTCATGATGTGACAGAAGCCCTTTCCCTTTCCTACCGCCCTCTCTTTTATTTTCTTTAATTATATTTTTCAAGGTGATGACAGGGAAAAGACCTTTAGGTGGTGGGGGAGATCAAGCAAAAATATGTTATAGGGTGGAAGACTCAAGGCCATTTAAAATGAATGTGAAATTCCTTTAATTAAAAGAGTTCAATTAAAAAAATACATTCTAAGTGCCCTTCTAATACAGTGTCAGTATTGATCCTCATTGAGAGGGGACAAGCTGCCATCCTTCTGAATTAAAGGCAATTTCTGTAGTGGTCTGGAGAATCTAGCATAGGACTGTCCTTCAACCAAAACAGCCAGAAGTGAAATTGACTGGTCTTTGGAAGATTGTGAACATACACACTCAAAGATCAAATGTACACATGATCTCATCGATTAGGAAGTCCTTCCAAAAATGGGGGTGGCAACCTTTCCATGCTTCTTCCTGTGTGTTTCTCGCCTATGTTGCACCACAAATTCACCAGAATGAGTGAACTGGATGTGCACCAGAATACCAGAATGGCCCTCTGGCCACCTGCCTGAAATCCCTCACTCTCACCATAGGACCATTCCATCTTCTTTTCCCATCAGATGATGGCAAGCTTTATCCCAGCTCATCTTCAGAATTCCTCATTGGCTATATGTTGCAACCAGCTCATGCTCACTACTGGCCTCTCTGTAATGTTAATTCTGAATACTTTATAGACCCGGAGTGTAACAGTAAGCATAAATATGTGAGCTCAATAGCATAGAGAGACAAAATGAGCCGATTGTCTGGTCTTAGAGTCTGCCATTGAAGATAATTTAGGTATTTGGACTGAATTATCTTTGCTTACACATAACTAGGTAGGGTCAGCTAAGGCTTTTTTCCTAGGTTGCTGAAATTCAGAGGTTACTAACAGTCCCTCGGTAATTTAGAAACAACTCAACTAAGTATTTAATTAATAAGAATAATTAGCCAAGACAAAGCGTCCACCAAGATCACCCTTCCTGAAGCCTTTGGTCCCATGGCCGCCTCCCCAGAGTTATTTGAGCAGTCTTCCATGTAATTTGCCTGGGCTCCATTTTGGACTTCTTGCACCAGTTGCTTAATTGTGGGTAAGCTGGAACCTCTAAAGGGAGTTACCCAATTCTCCCCTTGCCTGAGGCTGACAGTCTGGCCAACACAGCACTGTGCGACCTCCTAAAGGGGCAGGGAAAGGATGCAAAGTTCTGCACAAAAAGTAACACCTCGAGCAGCTGAGGTGCTGCCCAAGTAACTGATGCCCTCAGGGACCTGTGCCTGAGTCATCTGTGATGTCAGTGACCTATATCCCACCACTGATTTGCATCTTTTTCGCCTTCCCTTCTCCATTTCCTCCCCCTTTCTCCTTCTTCACCCTCTATCCTTCCATTCTTTTTACTTGTTCTATCTTCCTTTCTTCCCTTTCCATTGACTTTGTCTTGGGTCCATCGACTTAGCATGGAATGGTGTTGTATGGGTTGAGATAGCGTGGAGTGGGAAGGGACTCCAGAATTAAGAGTTACTAACCTGCAGTCTTGGGAAATGGATGAAGTTAGAGTAGGTGACCTTTAAGATCTCTGCCAAATCAAAAATAATTTTACAGGAACCATTGAGGGGGGCGGGGGGGTCCTCTGGTCATGGGAAAGTAATGACAAAGCCCCAAATATAATCAGAACAATGTCAGCCACATATGGAACCCTCAGCAGAACCTCACCATTGATAGGGGACCTTTATTGGAAAATGAAATGGCAAACCACTCCAGTATCTTTGTCAAAAAAAAGCCCAAATGGGTTCATGAAGAGAGCTGGATGTGATTGAAATGACTGAACAACAACACCACCCCTATGTACTTCTGCTTCAGTTGAGATCACAGGAGAAAGACTATCAGACTTTATTTGGAGGACCACTTCCCAAATGGAGTCACTGGAAGAAAGAGATTAGAATGAATATAGGGATATATAAGCCTTTCTCTGAAATCTCATTATCTGGTAGTCAAGAGCTCCTCTAGGGTGCCCATGGGAGGCTGCCCAGGGAATTGCCTCTTTGAATTCCTTCTCTCGCTCTTTGATCTAAGAAACAAACAAACAAACGAGTGAACAAACCAAAACCAAGGAAGAGCTTGGAAAATAAATGAAGGAGCCAGGTCTCAGGGAGTGTCCATAAACACTTACATTAACCAATCATGTCAAGGACATTGAGATTTCTCCCCTTTTTTGCTTGCAGCAGATGGGCTATAAAAGCAGCCATTCTGTTAAGATCTTAGCAGCAGTCCATGCAGCATGGGGGTGGCTGGGGATGGGATTTCAGCCTGACCTCTACATTTCCTGGCTTCTTCCTCTCATACTGACTCTAGAGATTAATTTTCCAAGCAAGCCCCTGGGTTTCCTTGGAAGCATTTCCTCAGATGATTTCAAAGTTGAAGTGCTTCACAGCATTATTCTGGATTTAGCTTTAATGACAGATGCTGCTTTCCAAAGTTCTCTCAGCACCTTTGTACATAACTGAGGGTTCTAGAGAATTGGGGCCAGGCTCAGAGTCTTTAAAAAAACACTTTATTTTTCTGATGTATGTCTCAAAGTCATCTATAGGAAGAGTATTCTGGCTCATCCCAAAAATACTAGCTGTTTTATAGCTATGGCTGGATTGGAAATCTAGGCACTGTTAAGTCCTACAGCCTCCATTTTCCACTTTTCAACTTTTAAATCACCAATAGACCCTCTCCCTATCTTTGGCCCTTTCATCCAAGGGTGAACAGAAGACCCTGCTGTGTATAGGTGATTTTTTTTCTAAACTTTTTTTTTTCTTCACAGAAAGAAACAAGACTTAGATTCTCATGGTTACCACTTCTAATCTAAACTCAGGCTAGGTCTTCAGAGGAACAAAAATGATCCACAGTGAAGTTTCCTTCTGTGGTCTACAATCCACTAACATTCTACATGTGGACATGGTCTAAATCAATTAATTGTCACCTGGGGCTGATTAATTTCAATTCTCTAGTGGCAGGGCACCAAATCTTGGAGCCTAATGACCATTTATTCTCACTGAAAATATGGTTATACAGGGATTATTGGAGAAAAGGAGTGGGTCTTGGTTTCATGCCATTTGGCAGCCTCTATTGACCATATTTGCTCAGAGTTCATCTGGTCCTTGAGAAGTGCTGACCTCTGGGATCGGAATGTAAAAGAATCATAGAACCGCAGAGTTGGAAGAACCCTCAACATTGTTCAGTTCTTATCTCCAATGGGCTCCTTACTAAAGCACCCAGTGCATGGCCATCTGGCCTGCATGTGAAATTTCTCCGTGAGGGAGGGGAGTCCACAATGGTTAACAGCATCTATCTATTTTAACACAACTTTTGTTAGAGGGTTTTTCCCTCAGCCACCCTCCACATCAAACCCATTTTTTTTCTTTTTCTGACTTGAAGGATGGATGAGAGTACATGGACATTTCCAGTCTCCAAAAATCAAATACTGTTTCCCAACTAAATGAACTTCTTGACTTGACACAGGACCTGAATATTTAAATACACACACACACACACACACACACACACACACACATACACACAGCATGTTTTGTTTGCTTCTGTTTTCACCATCAAGACCTATGTCAAATAAAGATTCACTTGCTATTGAATATGTTTGGTTGTTGTTCTTCATGAGATATATTACACATTTCTATAGCATACATATATAATATCATATGTATGTCTATATGTGTGAATACATATGTGTATATGTGTAAATATATATGTGTATGTATGCATTTACAGCTATACAATAAAATGTCTTTTCCAGCACCAGTTGGTCCAGCCATGTGTGAATGACTATAGAATAACTCAAAAGAGGAATCACATATTACACAATAATGGGCCCACATTGGATTGTTACAGCATGGGTCTCTTTCAGTGGTTAGTGGCAAGGGAGAATGAAATGAGAAAAACGAACTGAAACACATTTAAGTGAGCATCGTTTTTCAAATTTTGCAATTACAAAACTCATCACCAGGAGACCATTGGGGGGAAGAGGAGGGACCGACAGGCAAAGATCTTCCAATTGACTGTTTTTTTTCATCAAAACCTTTCTGCTAAATGGCTTTTATTTCTGTAAATAAATCAAAATCCAGACAATCTTTGGTTTTGTAAGGCATTTGAAATTCTTTGGGTCTGTAATGCTGAAGATTACTTGCTTGAAATTGTCCTATGGAAACTGACCATCATTTTTCATGACTTCAGACATTCTTCCATTTTTAGAAAAGTAAAGGGGAAGGTACAGATTTCTGTGGAGTCTGGGAACAGATTAAAATGCTGAAGTCCTTTAGGGAACTCTCTATTATCTCTTTCTTTCTATGTATGTGAATGTATGTGTGTATATACATTTATATATGATATACATATGTGTATACAGATGTATATCTGCTGTGTATACAGATATGCATACCCATACAATACACATGCATATGTACATACATAGACCTAGGTGTGCTCACATGCATATATGTGATTAGATGAATACATGCACATACGTGTGTATATAGTGCTTTGCTCAAATTAAAGTGCTGTGTGAAAATTCTTCTTATTTGGAGAGAGGGTGAGTTGGTAGATTGAAGATTACTCCCTTTTCTTTCAGGGAAGTTACAACATACTCTCCAAATTCAAATTTTATTCAGTCAGTTCTACTGTAATACTGTTTATTTCACTGGGACATCAAATACTTTTGTAACATTTGAACTTTTTGCTTTGGAAATCCAACCTTTCCTAGTATCATAGATTTTTTTTTTATTGGGAAAGGATTTTTGAAGAATTTATTTCATAAATGAGGAACCTGAAATGCCCAGAGAGGTGACTTGACCAAGGCCACCCAGCCAGTAGGAGAGGTGGAATTCCAACTCAAGTGCTCATATTCCAAAACTAGTACACTTTCTCCTGCACCACATGGTCCCTGTTGTCATATCACACTTACTCCAGGATGGTAGGTGGTAAGTCCCTTAATGATATACTCAGTGCAACATTGATTATTCAATGATCTGTTGATAAACCTGTCCTTTTAAAAATGATGAAATGCATCTTTTACTAAAAGAATTGACTTTAAACATATGGCTGTGATCCCATTGCTCGTGTTCAGACATTTTAATTTCTTCGGGGATATGTGAAAATTACTGTTTCCTGTTGGCACTTCAGTATCACCGAGATCTTTACAGTTGCCCCTCCTTCCTTTGATAAAGATAGCAAGTCTTCTATAACTTTGAGCCCTATGCTCATGGAATCATGGAACTTGAGCTAAAAGGGACCTTGGAAATAAATCTTTAGCAGTAGCCGATGATCTTCAGGAGTTACCTTGGCCAAAAATACGGCTCAGCATGCAGCCCCACCGGTGTTGAGCCTCTGCAAACCCAGTTCTCAGTCCTCAGTTAGACCAGTTCTCAGAGAGAACAAACCATCCATTGCCAGACTTGAGACTTCCTTCCCTACTAGAGTTTGCAATCTAGTTAACTAGTCTTTAAACACCTTGGCACTTAACAGGTGCATACTGTAAAGAATGGATTGGAATCGAACCAACTATCCCATCATAAGGATGATGCAAAGGAACACTTGAGTAAATTCAGAAAGAAATTGGATCCAAATATTGGCTCAGCTGCCTATTCTGTGTGGCTTTGGGTAAATCATTTCAGCTCACTGGGCTTAAGTTTACTGTACTGTAAAACCAGGAGGTTATACTTGAGGCCTTCTGAGGTCATTTCCCGCTCAACATCTCAGGTCCTCGTATTCTATGCCCTAGTAAATATTTTCTTCTTTATGTAATATTTCCAGTAATGACCTAGGACCTCCCCTGACAGACTGGCTGCTCTGCCTTCTTTCCTCTGGGAAGCCCTGGGCTTGGCAGTTTATACTCTCCTCTCTTATCCTGTGATGCTGTGAGTCTATTAGCAGCAACCTCCAATGGTCTGTTGCTAAATCAAAGTCTAATGTTGGAATCTTAGCAAGACCCACCAGGAATCACTTGGGTGGTCTCTTTATGTAGATTAGCAGCTCATGGCTCATGGAACATTGGTGGCAGAACAGATCAGAAGGCAGCTGAGTCTTGTAGAAAGTAAACCCTTTGCTGGTAGAAGCCAATTTTGAGAAATAAATAGCATTTACAATTTAGGGACCTCCTCCTCTTTCCCCTTCCCCACCCTCCAACATGCATAGATCTTTCCACCACACTGAGACTTTGAGCAAGTCAGTGGTTTGAACTGCATATGGTGCATCTATCACAGGGATCCCTTCCTTTCTCCATCCAAGTAAAACCACCACTTCCCACTCCCCAGGTTATTATCATTACAATAAGATCTGCTGGGGAATGGACTTTGGAAGGAAGCCTTGACTTGAAAACCCTATTTGAAATGAGGACTTCCTTCCTGCTGCAACTTAGCTTCAAAACAGACTTTCGGTGAGCTTGACGCTCTCTCTCTCTCTCTCTCTCTCTCTCTCTCTCTCTCTCTCTCTCTCTCTCTCTCTCTCTCTCTCTCTCTCTCCCTCTATCTGTGTGTATGTCTCTCCCCCCCCTTCCTGTCTCTCTCTCCTTTAGTTTCTTTTACTGTTATTGTCTCATCATATATTTCCTTTCTTCCAACAAGGGAGGTCCTGAAATTTCCATCATTATTTTCCTTGAGATTTCAAGGAAATGGGAAGAGGGGTGATACAAGAGAAAAAAGGCTTGCCAGGGGACTCTAAGTAGAGGAGTTTGGAAGGCTGTGTAACAATGAGCATCTCTTTCTATCCTCCCTGAAAGGTTCTCCAAGGCTAGTAGGAGTAACACTAACTCAAATAAAAATTGAACCCATTCAAAGCCATTTAGCATTGATCTTGATGAAAACAGATAAATAAAAGAAAGTCAAGTGAAGATCAAATATAAGCCCCTAAATTTAATTTGTAATTTCTCACATTTGGCCAATAGGATCATGTTGGCTTCTCCCACCCATTCTCCTACATAGTGCTACCGGGGATCCTGGGCAGGGTTATTAGAGAATAAACAAGCTTTTCAGGTATCAGGGAGACCTGGTAAAGTCTTGAGAGAAAATGGAGGAGTCTGGAATGTCCTTGACTCCTAGGAGAATTCTTGTGTGAGGTCAATGTCACAGGTATAATATAAAGCAATGGATCAATCAATCAACAAATTGTTATGGTTGTTGTTGCTGTTGCCCAGACATTGTGATGTGTGCTGGGGCTACTTCATACTTAGAGGCATCCTGGCCTGTATCTTCAGCCTGCCATGGGAAGGGCAACTCTCTCTGTTTCATGTGTCCCTCGATGGGTCTAGTCCAGGGCTTCTTCAACTTTTTCCACTCATGACCCCTTCAGCACTTCTTAAAATATGAGTTGTAATATTGTGACCCACATTTTGAGAAGCATTGATTCACTAGCATGACACCAATGTCATTGTTGGAAAGTTATGGAAGGATAGGATGGGAGGTTGCCCATGGATGGCCATGGATGCCATGATAAGGGGCACAGTGGCAGATGATGACCAATGTCACCTTCTAGCAATAGAAGACTACAGGCAAAGAGATATGGAAGACGAGGTATGACTTGAGGAAGGGAGTTCACCAAGGAACTAGAATATAGTCATTCAATTCAATTTCATTCAATAAACATCTCTTGAGTGCATACCAAGTGCCAGTCACTATGCTAAACTCTGGAGATAGAATTAAGGAAAGGAAAAGTCACTGCCTTCCAGGAGTTTACAATTTAATGGGGCAGGGACCCAATCCACAAAAGAAGGCAGAAGAATGGGAAGTTGCCAGGGGATAGGCATCTTTTTCAGGGGAGTTTAAATTAGGCAGATGCAGAGTGGAGTGAGCCGAAATTCCAATTTCTGCCCTCTTCAAAGGAAGGCTTGGGGAGGAGTTTAGCACTCTCCAGCCCTCCAATCACAAGGGAGAGGCTGCTGAAGGAGGTGGTGTCAGCTAAGGCTTGAATTAGCAGTAGGGTGGTGAGACTGCAGAGAGGTTATAAGTCACAGCTGGGAGTATTTCCTGGGATCTACGTGTAAGTGACTGAAGGTATATGGATCTCTGCAGAAGGGATGTGCACTAGAGGGTGGCATTGTTTGGGCTCGGGCTCTAATGTTGTTCGTTGTAATTGTTGTCCTTCTGCTCATTAATCTGTGAATAAACTGTTTTTGTTTGAACCATACTAACCATCTTACGGGGAAAGTTGGCGACAACATCCTGGAGTGATGTTAGATATTGACATTCCCCAATTATCTAGGTCAGGACTATGAGCCAAAGAAAGGAGAAATACTCAAAGCATACCTGGGCCTTTCATGTCATTGGGGGAGCATCTGACATAAGGGATACATATATAATTTGTGAGCAAAGAGAATTGATGTAATAAGAATAGCATTTCTCCACTGAAGGGTTCAAAGCATATTCTTATATTTTTTTCCCTGATTGTGCCAGTAAAGCAAAATGGGCTTAGTTTAATGAGTGCCCTTGAGGAGTTTGCCTTTTGTTTATGGTGAAAGTACTTTCACCCGTTAAATGCTAAGCCCCAGGCCCAAAGCCCAATCAGGTGTGAAACCTGTGTGGGAGTAGATTAATCACTTAAGAAGGGCCAATTCGGGAA
>JAQQSZ010013093.1:0-11843 GCA_028646595.1 Phalanger gymnotis | reverse complement strand
TTGTTTTCTTCAGTATTTTTTTTTTCTTGGGTCTCCTTTAGCAAGCCATTGACTTGTTTTTAATGGTTTTGTTTGCATCACTCTCATTTCTCTTCCCAATTTTTCCTCTGCTTCTCTAGCTTGCTTTTCCAAATCCTTTTTGAGCTCTTCCACGGCCTGAGACCAGTTCATGTTTTTCATAGAGGCTTTTGATGTAGGCTCTTTGACTTTGTTGACTTCTTCTGGCTGTATGTTTTGATCTTCTTTGTCACCAAAGAAAGATTCCAGAGTCTGAGTCTGAATCTGAGTCCATTTTTGTTCCCAGCCAACTGCTTGACCCTTGAGCTTTTTGTCAGGGTATGACTGCTGTAGAGTAGATATTACTTTGTCCCAAGTTTTAGGGGCTGTGCTGTTGTTTTCAGAGCTATTTTTACATAGCAAGCTCTGCCACACCAGCGCTCCTCCTCCCCCAAGAACCACCAACCCAGACCTTGAATCCAATCTAATCATGCTCTGCACTCCTTCACTGATCCACCACTTAATTCCTCCCTCCAGGTGGGCCTGGGGCCAGAAGCAACTGCATCTGTAGCTCTGTAAGCAGCCTCAGAGCTGCACCACCTCCAATGCCCCCATGCTGGTGGCTGAATCATGAACTCCTTTCACTCTGTCCCTGCAGTTTTTTCCCCTCCAAGCTTCTCTGTTGGTGTTTGTGTGTTGAGAAGTCTGGTAACTGCCACAGCTCACTGATTCAGGGCACTAAGGCCTGTTCTGCCCAGCTCCCCTGTTTGGTCTGGGTGTGGCCCATGCTGAGCTCTGCTCTGCTCCACTCCCAGCACCTTACCCAGCAACCGTCCAGGCTGTCCTGTGCTGGAGCCCTGCTTGCCTCTGCTATTTCATGGGTTCTGCAGTTCTAGAATTTGTTCAGAGCCATTTTTATTGGTGTTTGGAGTGTCCTGGGGGAGAGTTTTAGGCAAATCCCTGCTTTCCAGCTGCCATCTTGGCTCCACCCTCCTTGGTTCAAATTTTCAATGCCATTATTTATTTCTTATGTGTCCTTGGTTAAGTTATCGAGCTTCAGTTATATTATTGGCCAAATGAGAGGGTTGGACTATGGTCTCTTCTGACTTTAAATATATAATTCCTCATTTTATGTGACAAGATCATCTTTAGCTCTGTACTTACTGATTGTTCCCACGTAGTGTGTTGTGTGGCAACAGAAACTTCTATCAACATTGGAGGTGTTAATAATTTAAAATTGTACCTGAAAGTTCAATAATAAAAGCCTTGCTTTTGTTCGTGGTACAAAATTGTGGTTTTATTATTTAAAATTAAGACAACATTGATTTCAAATGAGGGTCAAGGCTGTATTTTAGCTTCAAGTAACAGAATAGTATGTTTAGTATAGTATAAATGGCATATTGAACCTTGAGGTTGGCAAATAATCATTATAGCAAAAATGCTATTTATTATATTTTGATGTTTCCACAAAGTATTAAACATAGGAAGCTAAAAATTAAATTAAAATGCTTTTAATAACCAGATTCTTCAGCTTGATGATGCCCAGTGAAAACTTTAAAATTTTGGTTCAGATCAAAAGTAAAATCAAAAGATTGAGTTTCAGAATGAAAGATCATAGATTACCCCAACTTTTTGATATATATTTTATGATGTAGAAAAAGGCACAATATTAAACAATGAACAAGAAATCCTCCAATTTAAGGAGGAAACCCAGGCAAACCATGCCTTCATTCCTTTCCAGAATGCATTCCCCCTGATCTCCACAGGACCTGCTGTATCATGTGTTAGATACCTGTTTATTTTGGATTCTTACTCTGACCCTGGATGGATTCTTACATTGAAAAACCCCTCTGACAATGTGGTATCTTCTTTTGATTGGCTGGTTCCTTTTAGAACTTCCACTTCAAGGAGAACAACTAAATCAGTCATTGTCTTCATTTTTCTCCAGACTGCTTTCCTGATTCATCTCCATAAGAATTTCTCTACCATCCCCTCACTGTCTACCAGCTTTAGTATCCCTTTTCTGTGTTGTCTTCCCCAATTTAAATATAAGCTCCTGGAGGGCACTGACTCTCTTTTTTTTCAGTTTGAATTTGTTTGATTGAATCATAGGAAGTACTTAATAAATGCTTGTTGACTTGACTTGAAATCCAAATTGAAATTTTAGTAAACTAATTAATCTAGTCCCAGACTCCACAGAATCATGTGTACTGGTAGAGTCATCCTACATAAAATGTCATCAAGATGTTAAGTGAAGAGCATGGAAGTCCACAGTAGCTCCTAGACCTAGGAGGTCTAAGAGAAAGGGGAGGATATGGGAAAGGACAGACAGATGAAAGAAGTCAATAGCAACAAGCAGACCAAGGAAAACTAATTGTGGAGTTTTTATTGCAGTATCCAATCCTGCCTTCACTCTCAATGCAGACTCATGAGTAGAGGTGGAAGCCTGTGGCAGAAGCCCAAGAGATCTTGGCAAGACTGCAGGAGGTGGAAATATCTGGACCTGGTGCAAAAACTCAAAGCATGAACTGAAGTTAGAGACATAAAAAAATTTGAACTCAGATCCTCCTGACTCTGAAGTTGGTGTTCTACTCCCTGCACCACCAAGCTGCCCTGATAGGATCTCTTTTAAGTGGGGTTTGATGGATTTTTTCTATTTCTACTTCCCTGCCTTGTTCTAATGCTTGAGGACAATTTTCTTTAATTATTTCTTGTATTATTGTATCAAGATTCTTTTTTTGATTAGAACTGTCAGTTACTCCAATTATTTTTATATTTTCTCTTCTTGATCTATTCTCCAAATCTGTTGTTTTTTTAATAATATGTTTCACTTTTTCTTCTATTTTTCAGGATTCATGTTTTGTTTAATTATTTCTTGATCTCATTCATTTGTTTGTTTGCTTATTTGTGTATTTATTTATCTGTTCATTTATTTATTTATTTTTAGTTTTCCTTCCTCTCTGTCATTTGATTTTTAAAGTCTTTTTTAAGGTCTTCTATAAATTCTTTTTGGACAGGTGACCATTTGACATTATTCTTTGGGAGTTTCTTAACTTCAATATCCTCCTCTGAAGATGAACCCTTGTCATCTCTATTCCTATAATAGCTTTCTGTGTTTGGATTCTTTCTCCTTTGCCTTTGCTTTTTTTTGTAATAACAGCCTGATTTTTGTAATCACCTCTAGCCCTGGGGCATGGGAAATGGTGTCTCTTGCCCCAGATCTTCATTTCTGCCCTCTAGACTGGAACTAAATCCAAACCTCCAACCTCCCGTAAATGCCCACAGCCAGGGGCTTTCTGTTGCACTGCTTCTGCACTCACCAGGAGTGTGCTGGTTCCTTCTCACCCCTACTGCTCTTTACAGCATAGCTTGGTCTGGCATTCCTCATCAGCAGAGGTTCCCTCCGTCTTCCTGGGCTCAAAAGCTTGACTCCTCTCCCTATTCTGGGGTGAAAAGTTCCTGTGGCTGGGGCTGAGGCAGCATGGGGAAGAGACAGTCTCTCAAACCAACTAACCCCAGGATTTGCTGCTAGTTGTTTAAGAAGCTTGTTGTTAAAAAGGAACCTAGCCTGGAGGTGTTTACTCATTGTAGGGACCAAACCTCATCCTGGGATTTTTCTTTGGATCTTCTCAAATTGTCCCAGGAATATCCTGGTTGTGCTCCTATACTTCTTTGTGTCCACCCACACTTTGTTTGCCCTAATGTGTTATTTTAACTCTTTTGTGGGGGAAAATCTTGAGAGCTTGGAATATTCTGACCTACTCCATTATCTTCCCAGTATTCTCTCCCAGTTTTCTTTTGAGTTGCATAAGGAAGATATTTCTGTCATGAAAGAAGAAATCATGAAACAGTTGTGGAAAGGGCCAGTCCAGATTACCTCTCACCTAGCTATGGCAAATCAGTGACTAGGAGTGTAACATCACAAATCCAAAACATGACAGATAGATTACCTGCTTTTATGGTCCAATTTGAGAGACCCCAGAACGAGTTCCATTTACCTCCAAATATCTACCTTACTGGCTATTACTAGACTGGAAATTCAACCCTTAGTAACATTTCCCAGTCAGACATTAGTAACACTTCTCATCTAATCATATATTTTTTTTCATGAAAATGTAAATATTCTAGAAATGGTAGCACATTAAACCATTATTAGACTTTAATAGGGAAGTGGTTCATCAGATTGTATTCCAATATCCCAGGAGATGGGATATAGAATAAAAAAAATGAAAAGAAGATGATGAAGGGTGTTAATATACTTGAGAAGAAAGTCCTTTATATCTACGTGAGACCCCTCATTGGATTTTGTCAGGAGAGGGAAAGGTTGGGAGAAAAGGGAAGGGGACATGAGCGACATTGAGCTAGGAAGTGGTAGGAGCTTGAAGCCAAATTTTGCCTAATTTACATTATGTTCCTGGATTAGCTATTACTGTAGGAATGAGAAGACAAGATGATTTTGTTTTGTTTTGTTTTGTTTTGTTTTGTTTTGGTTTGTTTGTTTGTTGTAAGCTGGAGGGAGAAGTTTTGGGAAGAAACAAACCTGGGAAACTGAATCATAATTTTGATGGCTATACCACTGAGTTATGCTACTTCCATAGCTCTGGATCTGGTTCAGTGAAAAGAGTAGAGACCTACTGGGGATAAAAGATAATTGAAATGTACCTTAGGAACAGCAATAGCACAATAGAAAAGAGGTTACTTAGGGAAAATTTAGCTTGGCTTCTTCTCAGGAATAAACTATGCTCATAGTGGGAGGTGCCTCTAGGCCAAGATATGATTCTAGTTTATTGTCCTATCTGGGATCCTATTCAACCTTTGTTTACAACTGTATTATTCTGTGAGCAAAAAAAATAAAATAAAATCTGGTGTTGATTTTTGCAGCACATTCAATGCATTCCTAATATGATGTAGCCAGATGCCTTTGGTATTTTAATAAGAAAACAATGACTGTGCCATCCATATGACAAATGCTAATCCACAATATATATAGCACAGCAACATTATCAATAGGAAACTTATATGATGATTTCACGTCAGTACATGGCATCAGGAGCCATCTGTTCCAACTTGCCTTTTGTTATCGCACAGTAGAGTGAAATTTCAAAGAAGCCTACCTGGAAAATGATTGAAGGTTGGGATATGAGAGCACATTTTGAAATCCAGCTGTTTTCTTTTTGCTGTTGTTGTTCCCTTGATGAACAGGATTTTTCTCCCAATTCATCTTAATAGGCTGTGATACTACAGACATCCAGTCATCTCTGTTTTTGTTTTTGTCAAACCTATTGTAAAAAGGGAAAAAAAGCCAGTTTGGAGAGATAGAATTTGAGAATGGTATGTGGATTTCCCTTCACAATTCTTGTTTAGTTAGTAAAATATGTAAACATCTAAAAAAGTCAATACTTTTACTTCAGTATTTAAACTCACCCCACCTCTCCCTCCCTCTCTCTCTCTCTCTCTCTCTCTCTCTCTCTCTCTCTCTCTCTCTCTCTCTCTTTCTCTGTATATCTACATCTATATCTAGATAGATGGATAGATTTATAGCTATCTATAATAACCACCAGAATAGTATAATTTACTATACTTGATTTTGTTATTTAGAGAAATCTGTCTACTAAATTTAGGATAATAATATATGATGAAGAGTTAACTGCTTCAAACAGCTATATGGCAAAATATGGATGATTAAATATAATCCATTACTTCTACTAAAATATACTTTATTAAAAACAAAGTCCTTAAAAGAAGGTGTTTTTAAAGGGGGTGCTTTTTTGTTGCCAACTCTAGGTCTAATTCTTTTCATAGTAGTGGTTAATGATTCTAATATGATCGTTGACTAGTTTATAGATGCCCATCAGTGTCTTTGCCTTCCAATAGATATCTTAAATGGAATAGGAGAGTATATGACAATTTTCCCCAAGAATAGCAAAATTTTTCTTTTTTGGCATACCAACAACCAGCTAAAAGTAAGGTCAAGTGCTACCAAGTGGCCCTAGAAATATATGTGCATGTGTGTACATATACATATGTATATATATATATGTACATATATACATGTACATATATATATATGTACATATATATATATATACATGTTGCTGTGGGGTATTACACTAACAGTATATTTTATCCTGTTAAGTGTTCTGAACTGTTATAAAGAGCTCAAGAAGAATTTGGGAATGAGTTAATAATTTGCTTTTGTTTTTCACTACATTTTTGGATTGAATGTGCTAAATCTTTCTGAAAATATTTATCACCTCAATTATTTCTATGTCGAGTATGGCTCATTGCATTTATTTAGATAGATCACCATAGATAAGCTTGGGAAAATGTAGCTAATATTTCTTCTTTAACCTTCAAATTCAAATCTCAGTCTTCATTCTACTACCACCACCAACAGCTGGAGTTGCAGGATACGATAGACAGCATGGATTTTGGAGACACGTATGAGGATTATTGTTGTCCCATTTGATTGTTTACTTTTGGGAGAAGAGATTACCAAATCCCTTTTTCTTTTTTGTTTTCTTTTTGAAATCTTTTTCTTTCTCCACACTAACAGTACTCCTTTTCTATTAACCTTCTTTTCCAATCCCTTAAGACCATGTGTTCATAAATATCTTACAGAATTAAAGAACCTAAGAAAGAAGGTCCAACTATCCATGTTGTCATTGAAATTTTTGCCAAAATAATTTGAAGGAATAATGCTTTTTGGGATCCTTCCACCAGTGCAAATTGAAACCCCTCTATATCATCTCATTCTGTATAACTTTTTTCACATATCTCCATAAGTCCTTGATAGAGCATTTCACCAACATATTAGAGCCCTTTCTCAGTCTCACTCTATCTTAAAGTAACTGTCCATATGTTCTTTATAGTTATCCCTCCAAGACCAGGTCACCTTTCTTTCTGTTTAGTGTGCTTGGAGTTATCTTTTTTTTCCTTATGCCCACAAGTCAGAATTTGTAAGTGAGGAATAGCATGGCATAGTAGATAAAGGTTGGGTCTCAGAATCTGAAAGACTTGGGTAAAAGTATCAGAAATATCCTAGCTGTATGATCTTGAGCAAGTAACATAAACTCTGAGAGTCCTAAGAAATTCATGAAGGCTACAAATCACAGAGATGATGATCTATATTGGAAGAGAGAATTTCCTCATGCAAGAGTTTATGATGTCATGAAATCACAAGTCTAAATGCAATCTATACTTATTCTCATCCTAGTTTTTTTTTTAAATTTCCCATTCAATTACATGTCATTTTAATTTTTTTGAGATAATGGTATTATTTAATTCAAAGCCTTAGAGCAACATCAGGAGAATTTTCATGTGAAAAGATGGAATTTTGAAGCATCCAAAAAAATTAAAATCATTGATTTCTCTCACTGATTTCTCTGCCATGTTTTAGGAAACTCATTATTGGGATAAACTTGTTATCCTGAAACATTTGATCAACCTTGGGACTGTACCTCATTACTACATTCTGCCTCTCTGATTGGAGTGTGGGGCCATGAACTCCAAACCCCCATTTAAAGAAAGAGCTCACCTCATTTTTCACCTGACTGTGCTATTTTGGGATTTCTTTGACTGATTTTTTCACCATGCCCTGGTGTTGGATAACTTACCTCACCCACTTCTTAGCTCTCTTTAATTTGTTTTCTTCCCTTATTAAATCATCTGTCTCTCTATTCCTTTTCTCCATTCCTCCTGAGTGCAGGACTGTATTTTTTCATATTTGCATCCCAAGTGCTTAAAACACTTCCTGGCACACAGTAGGTGTTTAATTAATATTTATTGAAATTTGAAAGCAGCATGCCATTTCCCAAATGAGATACAATAGGAAAATTTTCTGTATCTGGGACTTGATGCAATTAAGAAAAATGTCATCCATGTAGAGGAGTATTTGGCAGTAGCAGTAAGTAATTCTCTTTTATTTATGATTTTGCAAGACATCTTTATAGACATTGGAACACATCTTAGGTAAGCATAAGGAAGCATGTTTTATTATTTGTTTACGTCAACGATCAGAAGATCATTGAAAAATTATCTCCATGTCTACCTGTCAAAGAAAACATCATGGTTTTATCTTAAGTGTAGGGAATTTCTAGTTTGAGGAGGTAATGCATTGTGTTCTCTTTGCAAAATACTTTAAAATATGTTTTATTAATTCTTTTTTAAAATAAATCAGTCTAATTCCTGCAAGTACCAGCCTACCTTTAACCATCCTCAAAATTGAACCCTTTGTTGTTTCAAAGAAAACCATTTAGACAAGAACACATAACACAGTAGCTGTGTTTCGTAATAATGTGCAATAAATACACTCCCCCTCGCCATTTAAAACATGTTCAGTTACTATTCCTTATGACCATGTGGAATCTGGAGAGGAGATTTTGCCTATTCATGCTGAAACCCCTAATTTTCTTCTGATGTGCATGCCAACATCATTATGCTAATATTCTGATATCTGTAGCAATATCCATATATGCATAGTTATATAGAAATATATACAAATATACATAGATATAGACAGAGACAGAAATCTGTCCCTCAATTCTCTCTGTCCTTTTGGGCTTCAAAGGAATTCTCTGAGATGTCCAGAGGAGCCAAGTAGGTGGTGTTCTACCTACCAACCTTCAAGCCCTGAGCACATGCACTGCCTAGACAAGTTAGTGACTAGAATGGAGCTGTCCCTCTTTTGTGTCTTATTTCCTTTGGCGTAGGGTCTTGTAAGAATTGGGAAGGCCTGGAAGTCATTAGTAGCAATGTCTACATCCCCCACCTGCAGGGTAGCAGCAATGGCTTCCTCTGGAGTGGAATGGCAGGGAAAAACACCATCAAAGAGAGTGCTTAAGCAACAACCTTAGCGGGATAATTCTAAAAGTTGACATCAGAAATCAAGAGATCACTAGAAAGAAGATGGCTAATTAGTAGCCTTGCAAAAAACTTTCATACCTTAATAAGACTTGAATATTAACGAATCTTTCAACTAATTGTGCTATCAGTGATATGTTTTATATTATACATGATGATTTCTTTTTTGCTTAACATTGCATTTTATGCATATATAAGGATATATTGATTATGCAATTCATGTTTGTACATTGTGTGCAATGTACTTTTTCTTTCTCTATTTTTTGTTAGAAACTATAGACTATAACCAAAAGCAGAATTTCCCTTGCAGTATAGGCATGACAAGCCAATTAATGTGAAAATTGGGATATATCCTTCTCATAATGAGAAGTCAGGCTTGCTTACCAATGGACCTGCTACACAACCACATGGCCAGATACAGAGCTGGGAGGGAGCAGTACCCTGAGCCCCTGTGAGTCCCAATAGCAGTTGTCATTAGCATCTGCGCTAGAAAAATATGTAATATTTTACCCTAATAAGCCCCGGAATCTCTACAGGAGTTTGTATTATGTGTTTTATGGGACTATTATTAGTTTTCCAGTTATTAAAAGTTTGAGTCGATTTTAGTGATATTTTAATTAACATTGATGCAGCAATTATGTATGACATCCTTCACCTCCTTGGCAGCCAGGTTGTAGGTGCTGCTGAGTAGATTCAGCATGGCAGAAGTACCTGTTACCCAGAGGTCAAAGTAATAGTGATGTCTTGAACAAACCATGAGAATGCTGGGAGACAGAAAGAACACAAGAATATGTCATGTGTCTTGTGCCATGCAATTGGTCAACTGGGCTTTGTCCTAGGTATGCTACTCCTTCCTCCTCTTTCCCCCAGGCCCTTGAGGATAATAATTAGAAACTAAGTAGTTCAGGAGGAATGTAGGAGCTGAAGGGGTGTGTGTGTGTGTGTGTGTGTGTGTGTGTGTGTGTGTGTGTTAGAGACAGACAGAGACAGAGATACAGAGACTGGCTGATTCCTAAAGAACCTCCATTTCAATGAGGATGTAAAGGCCAACCATTTCTTCTTTCCTCTTCACACTACACTCCAGACAGCAGACTTTCTTTATTATATCCCCACCCCAGTATCTTCATCTTTTCCTTCACCTTTTCTCAATTTCTTTTAATGTTCTATCTTCTCTCATTAGAATCTTAGATCCTTGAGGGAAGGGGAATTTTACTTGTATTGTTATTCCCATTGCTTAGCATGGTGTCTGGCATAGAGGAAGCATTTACTAAATATTTATTGACTTGACTAACAAAGAAAGTGACTTCACAAAAAAGAAAGTGGGTATCTATCTGCTGGAGAGTGACTAAACAAATTGTGGTAAATGAATGTAATCTAGTATTATTGTCATATAGCAAGAAATAGTAAGTGAAAAACTCAGAAATATAAGAAGACTTAGATAGACAGTTACAGAGTAAAGTACATAAAATCAGAAAAAAACCTTTATAACCACTACTATGATATAAATGGAAAGAATAATAAAACTGAATGTTGTGCAATCATGATGACCAAGATTGACTGCACAGAAGAAATTATAAGCTGTATCATTTTCCTTGCACTTGAGAAGTGAAGCAAGAGGCTACATGTGTGAAATATTGCATATGTCATCAGATGTGCTCCATTTATCAGTTGATATTGGTGAACTGTTGTTTTTTTTTCTTTGTTAGTCTTTGGTGAAAGGGGAGGCTTGAAAGACAGAGAAAGGTAGCAGATACATATTGGTAAATGAATTCATTGTAAAAAACAAATAGTATCAATGCAACTTTAAGATGATATTGCATAACTTCTGACAGGGATTGCTTTGGTTGTACCTGGTCAAATCCAGGCACTTTTGCCTCAACTTGTCAAGTGTCATTGTCATACTGAAGTAAAAGGGTGAAGATATGTCAATTTTACTCTTGCTATTGTATTTAATACAGATAATTATAAAAAAAATGCCACCCATTGTGTTCTGAATCTGTTGTCTTCCTTCTTGTATAATTTGCAAAGGCTCATGCAATCATAAATCTAGAAAGGAGCTTAGAGAATATCTAGCCTAACCTCTTACTTTTCAAATGAAATAACTGAGGTGAGAAGAAGTGTATTAGCTTGCCTAAAGTCATGCAGACAGTGTGTCCCAGACAGGATTTCAATCTAAGCCCCAAAACTACCTTAACCTGATTTAACACCAAGCTCTCAAAATCTTCTCCTAAATAATTTTTTATGAGGTTCACTGTCTTGCAACTTACTCTTCCAGAAAATTTTCCTTAGGAGTCTGCTTTTCAAATAAGTGTCTTTTGCCCATTTTTTATATTTTACGGGGATATTAAGTGAGATTATAGTTATTTTTAGTTGCAAAAAACTTCTTCCCATTTTTAAAGTATTATTTATTTATTTAATATTTTAGTTTTCAGCATTGATTTTCACAAGGGTTTGAATTACAAATTTTCCTCCCATTTCTACCCTTCCACCCTCCAAGATGGCATATATTCTGATTGCCCCATTCCCCAGTCAGCCCTCCCTTCTGTCACCTCATTCCCACCATTCCCTTTTCCTTAACTTTGTTGAAGGGCAAGATAGATTTCTATGCCCCATTGCCTGTATATCTTATTTCTAAGTTGCAGGCAAAAACTTTTTTTTTGAACAACTGCTTTTAAAACTTTGAGTTCCAAATTCTCTCCCCTTTTCCCTTCTCACCCACCCTCCCTAAGAAGGCAAGCAATTCAACATAGGCCACATGTATATCATTATGCAAAACCCTTCCACAATACTCATGTTGTGAAAGACTATATTTTGCTCCTTCCTATCCTATCCCCCTTTATTCAATTTTCTCCCTTCACCCTGTCCCTTTTCAAAAGTGTTTCCTTTTGATTACCTCCTCCCCCATATGCTGTCCCTTCTATCATCCCCCCCTTTTTATCTCCTTCCTCCTTCTTTCCTGTGGGGTAAGATGCCCAATTGAGTGT
>JAQQSZ010013092.1:0-11844 GCA_028646595.1 Phalanger gymnotis | reverse complement strand
AAAAAAAAAGTTTTTGCGTGCAACTAGGAAATAAGATATACAGGCAATGGGACATAGAAATCTATCTTGCCCTACAAGAAAGTAAGGGAAAAGGAGATGGGAGTGGGGAGTGGGGTGACAGAAGGGAGGGCTAACTGGGGAATGGGGCAATCAGAATATATGCCATCTTGGAGTGGGGTGGAGTGTAGAAATAGGGAGAAAATTTGTAATTCAAAATCCTGTGGAAATCAATGCTGAAAACTAAAAGTATTAAATAAATAGATACTGAATTTTTAAAAAGGGAAAAATAAAGAAGTGCAGGGCTCCACACCCCGCAATCTTTAGAGGCAAGAGCTTTTTGTGTGCCGTGGTGAAGGCATGATGGTGGTGGCTGCCAAGACAACCAAAATAGGGGCACCGTCCCCAACCCCATGCCTAGCCTCCATTCATGTTGTCCTGGAATCAAAGAGCAAAAAGTGCCCTAAATATGAGGCTCTCAGAAAAGTCCAGAACTAAAGCATCGCTACTGCTTTTCTTGCATACAAAATAGCCACCCTGAAATGTCTCTCCTTTTTTTCCAATGATTTTTATCTTTTAGTTTGTTAAATCTTATTTTTCATGATGTCTTTTGATTTTATTTGTATATTGATTTTACATTTACATTTATGTACCACAATTGGTCAGGCCATTATCCCATGAACAAAATAACATTATTTCGAGTTCTTTGAGATGGAAAAAGTGAGGGCCATAGATGCTTTTGTTTCCTTCCCGAAATCCTTTCCGTATCTGTTGAGGCCCAGATACATACAGATGAGCCACCAAGGAGTCAGTAGAAAACAACTGGGGTCATGGACAGTGGCCTCTGAGGTTCCTTTTCTCTCTAAAATCATGAGATCATCTCATCCTATGGATTATCTCACCTATAGGAACGATCATTTCATCATATAATCTCTCATCTGCTGGCACCCTTCACATGCCATGTAGGGGTAGGGATTGGAAGTCACCTCAGCCCCTCCAAGTTAAGCAGATAGCTCTAGGCTAGATCGGAGCCCTAGCACCATTAGGGAGCAATCCTGACACAAGGAGAGGAGACCCAGGCCCAACCCCATAGACGCTTTCCTGCTTCTTTGGTCTCAGCCTCACCAAGTGGTTCTCCTGCCCTCCCTCTTCTTCTCACTCACCAAACACTTTCTCATCACCAGATATAGGCTGTCTTGATCCAAAAGCCATTATTCCCCTTCTAATGATCTGGTTGCTTAATATTTCCTGGGTAGCAGGGTTGTAATTAGTTGTTCCTGCATCCATAATGGAAGAGTGGACAAACAGCTTACTTCTTACAGTTGAGCCTATGTCTCTCTAAGGCAGCAGGCTATACCTCACCTCCAGAAACTTAGGAGGAGGTGGCCATGTTCAGGGGCCAGGGAAGCTGGACCCCCAAAGAGGAATGATTCTGTCTTGGAGGTAGGGGACCCCTTGGCTTGGCCAGGGAGCAGCAGTCTCCATTTCCTGTTACACTACTTCTGATTTTGGCACTGCTGTCTGGTTCATCTGTTCCCTATAGATCTAATACTACAGACAGGGTCCCAGAAGAAATTCCCTTATCCTGAACTCTCATCTCCCATGAGCACAAGGTGTCAGCAGGCAGGACACCGTGATGTGAAGCTGATAAAGAAAGTGTGACACAGCCACAGCCTTCTTAATTAATAGGAAAGAGTGCCAATCCTAGAGGCAAGAGAAACTTGAGCTTGTAACTTACCTTGGACCCTTATGGGCTAGTATAAAGTCATTTTAGTTATGCACCTACAAAATGGGCATGCTAATACATTGAGGCAGTGTGGCCCAGTGGAGGACCAAACTGGATTTAGGGTCTGAGGACTCTAGTACAAAGCCTGTCTCTATCTGAATGACCTGGGCCTCAGTTTCCTCATATGGAAAATAAGGTCCCACCATTTTCCTTCTCTTTGAGATTCATAACCTCAGTATCATGATGAAAATGATAAGGATAATGATAAACAGCATTTATATAATACTTGAAGGTTTGCAAATTGCTTTCCTTATGGACCCTTGACTCCTCATACTCCTCACCCCATGAATCCAATCAGTTGGTGAATCTTGCTGTTTCTTCCTCTACCACATCGCATGTATCCCACCCCTTCTCTCCATTCACACAACAACTGCTGAGGTCAGAGTTCAGACTCTCATGCATAAACTCTTGCTTAGCTTATTGCAACAGCCTCTGCCTAGCCTTCAAGTCTCCACACTTGTCCAAACTACACACTGATCATCCTGGCCCAGGGACGTCACCATATCACTCCCCTGGTCAGTAAACACTAGTGGCTTCCGTTGCCCCTTAGGATAAAACATAAACTCATCTGTTTAGCTTTTAGAGCCTGTCTCGTCCCTATATGCCTTTCCAGTCTCATTGGAAATTCTTCTTCTCCCCTCCCCAAATTACATAATCCAAACAAACTGGGCTTCTCTCTGTTCTTCACACACAACATTCCAATCTCCCCTTCCTGAATCCTTCACTGGCCATCTCTGAGATGTACATCTTAACCTCTACCTCGGAGAATCGCTTTCTTTTTCAAGATGTGGTTTAAGCATCAGCTTCTACATGAAACCTTTCCTCATACCCTCTTCTCTCAAGTGTTAGTGCCCTCCCTCCCTAAACTGCCTTGGAATTGACTGCTTTATATTTGATCATGTTTGTTCTCTTTATATGCATTATTTGTATATGCACATATAAGTATACATATTATATGTTATATATACATACATACATGTATATGTGGCTATATGTACACTGTATAAGTGTTTATGTGTATTTACAAGTATGTATTTGTATATGTATGTGTATATCTGTACATGTTCATGCATTGCATATACATGTATGTATTTATGTGAATTATGTATGTATGTATTTTATATGTATATATATATGCACTTGTATCCACCCTTAGAATGTAAGCTCCTTATAAATAGGGTTTATTTCATTGTTTCATTCACTGTACTTTTATCATCAAGGTAAGCCTGTCACAAAGCAGGTGCTGGTAAAAACTTGGTGGTTGATTGATTGACTGAATTAGGAGAATGGCCTCTAGTGAGTAGAATGCCCCAAGCACCTGCCAATGGCCTGTGCTGTGCATTTCTTTAATGATTTGGAAAGGTATAGAAGATATGATTATCAAATTTGTGGCTGACAAATTTTGGGGGAGTAATTAACAAGCTGGATGACAGAATCAGGATCCAACAGGATCTTGACATGCTAAGACAAAAGGATGAATCGAGTAAAAGGAACTTTCATGTTCTTGAGGATGGAGTCTCATATGGGTTACAAACAACCACCAACGACAAGAACATAAGGAGAAGATGGGAGGAGTCACGATTAGCAAATAGGTCAATCATACGAATAAAATCTGGGGGTTTTAGTAAACTCTTCACTAATCAATAGTATGTGTGACATAGCTGACCATACAGCTTTCATGTCGTAGGCTGTGTTAAGACATGGAAGGGAACTTGCAGGTCCCTCCATGGTATTCAAAGCCACAAAACTTACGTTCCACATTACTTTTCCTTGACTCTATTTGGACGATTGCATCCAGTTGTGGGTACAGCATTTTAAGAAGCATTGATAAGCTGAAGCAGGTCCAAAATAGGCTGCTCAGGATGGTGAGGGGACAGTAAACAAGGCCATACATGGATCAAACACAGGAACTGGGCATGTTTAGTATGCAAAAAAGAAGGCTTGGTGGGCAGAGGGGAAGACACTGTCTTTAAGAATTTGAAGCAATGTACAAGAGAGATTGGGCTTGTTCTGTTTGGCCCCAGGAGGCAACAATGTTAGGAAACTTCAGAAGAAAGAAATTCAGGCTGGATGAACAGAAGAATGTTCTAGCAATAAATACCACCCCAAAGGGGAATGGATTATCTGAGAAGTTCTTGGCTCCTTCTAACCAGAGATCTTCAGGTAGAGGCTGCATGACTGCTGATGAGTCAGGTACGTTGGAAAAGATCTACTTTGTGGAGAGCTCTTCTGGGCAGGACTAGATGGCCTCAGAGGTCCTTCCAGAGCTTACATTCTGGGGAGCTCTCAGAGCATATTATCTGACAGTGTTATATAATCTCCTTCTGGGGAGATCTCAAAAATTCAATAAAGGAGTACTTTATTGAAGATGACCGAGGTGCTTAGAGGCAGGACCTGATGGCCTCTACATCTAAGTCCATTCCTTTTCCAATCATGGATTTCATTGACCCTGGACCCTTCCCTGTGTTTGTGACCCTGACTAATCCCAGTCCAGCATCACACTTTCCCCTGTGGGACTGAGAGTGAAGGCAGCTCATGTGCTTTATAGACAATCTAACATTGGGAAAAGAATGCTGGGTTTAGAGACGAAAAGACTGGGGTGCTAACTTGCTGCGTGACCCTGGGAGAGTCACAAACCCTCTCTGTGCTTCTGTTTGAGCATCTGGTAAATGAAGCATTTGTTCGAGCCCTTCTAGCCCTGTCATCCTGTGACTCATTGTGTCAGCTGCAAGGAACATTATAGACCGGCATGTCTCAAGGAAGCATTAAGTGAGGACAGGTTATGACTGTCAGGATCCCTGAGCTATTTCATTGTCTCTTTTCCAGGGCTGGGCAGGGAAACCAGGAATGCCTTTGAACTGCTATTGAAAGGAAGGTTAATGTCTCTTCTGACTTTCATCTTCCAAGACAGATCTGAGCAGGCTGGGCCCAGGCGTTGCTAAGGGTTTAGCCCTCCCTAGAGGGCTGGAGTCTACCTTGGGTGTAGTCTCCTGGAATGAGGGTGTGCTGAGGGTGGGGAGGGGGAATCAAGATGGGGGCAGAAGGAGAGTGGGTAGAGGAGAAAGAGAAGGGGAAGGAGAAGGAAGGCAAAAGGGTAAGGGGAGGACAGAGGAGGCAGGAGGGAAGAAAAGGAGGGAGCCAAGTGAGCTCTTCCAGGCCAGAAAGAGAACGGCCCTGGAAGTCAAGAGATCTCAGCCATAGTCCTCACTGCTATGACCCTGGACCAGTGAGCCGCACAGGACCATGGACCCAGAGCAAGAAGGGATAGCAGAGTTTTCAGATTTGGTTAAACGGCTTTAAAATAATGATGCTAAGAGTTGCATGAGCCTTCTGCAGGGTTTTATTTCATGAACGTGACCTGCCATTATCACCATCCTTGCCACAGGGCATGTGTTTTCACTGCAGCTCAGGCCTGCTCAAATATGAACGTCCCTGATGCTCACCCCCAAGAAATCCACCCCTTTCCAGCATCTCTCGGGGGACGTCTGGCTCCTCTTTTTTTCTTTCTTTTTTTTTTTTGAAAAAAAATTTTTTTCAGACAATTCTTAAGAGAGAAAAATGTTTTGCCACCTAGGTGGAAATCACAGTCACACTTCCTTTGTCAGGGAGACACTAATGTGAGAAGTGGCTCAAAGCTGATGTTCAAACACCTTAGATTCGGTCCCTGCACATCTCTAAAGAGGATTGAATTTGGTGGCCTCAGGATCCTCCAATCTCTGGGCCTCTCTCTCTTCTTTCTCATCTGAGAAATGAGAAATGAGCTCTTGCTCATCTCAGCTTCTGCTCCTTTGGCAAACACTGGGGTATCTGCCCCATTTCTGAGGCAACAGACCTCCATATTGCTTTAGTGAACTCACACTTCCCCAAGTGGATCCCTAAGGCATAAGCTGGGTGGGGCCTTTAGGCTTCCTTAAGTGTGTTTACATGCTTCCTAAGGCCTTCCTTTTCCCCTTTCTGTGAACTTGGAAAGGGACATTGTACAATACTGGAATGAAACTAGATCAGAGGACCTGGGGAAGAATCCGGCCTAGTGAGCCATCCTGGTCCACGTGGGGAGGGCACGCATTTTGGGAAGGTTTGCTTTACATCAAGTGGAGATGTCTTCCAACAACTTCCACTTTGCTCCAGTTCTGTCCTTTGGGCCCAAGCAGAATCTGTCTAATCTCTGGCCCCATGAGAGTCCTTTAAATATAGGAATATGGTTCTCATCTTTCCACCGAGTTATCTATATACCAGACTAGGGCCCAAGATCCCTCCCAGTTCTGAGCTTCTGTGTTCTAAGGGCCCTCCCAGCTCTGACATTTTGTGTTCTAAGGTCTCTTCTAGCTTGAGTATTCTATGTTCTAGAGAATCTCCTAGCTCTAACATTCTATGGTCTAAAGGCCCTTCTAGCTCTAACATTCCCTGCTAATAATCCTAGAGAACAATAGAACATAGTAATACATCAGAGAAGTATACAGTGCTTAAGAGGTAAAGAGAAAAGATCTTGTCCCACAGGGGCTACCAAGAAAAGCTTCATGAAGGAGGTAGCATTTGAATTGGTCCTTGAGGGATAGATAGACTTTCACAAAGGCAGGTTTCAAAGAGAGAACACAGAATCACAGAATGGTGGAAGGGTCCTCACCATCCAACTAGTCCAACCTATTTGTGAAGGAAATTCCCACTATCACATACCCTACGACGGGTGTCGAGTCTTCACTTGAAGAAATCTGAGGAAGCAAAGAAAACCTCCTCCCCATACAATCCATTTTGCTTTGGGACAGCTTCAATTATTCTTTTTTATATCAGGCCTAAACGTGCCTCTTGGCAATGTCCACTCATGGCTCCAAATTCTTCCCTCTAGCACCAAACCCAACAAGCTAACCCCTCCTACACATGTTAGCCCTTCAAATATCGGAAAACAGCTGTCACGTTCCCCCTCTCCTCCATTCTTCTTTTCTCCAGGCCAAACATTCCCAGTTCCTTCAGCTGAATCTCAGGCCCTTCATCATTCTGCTTGCCCTCCTCTGGACACTCTCCAGCTAATCAATATCCTATTCATTAATTCATTCATTTGTTCATTTATTTTCTTTGCTCATTGGTTCATTTTTTTCATTCGTTTATGTACTCATTCATTCATTCAATTTTATTCATTCATTGATTCATTTGTTCATTTCTTTTTTTCATTTATAGGCTAGGTCTCTGCCTCCTTTAAGCTGGAAGCATCACAACCACTCCTGGGCCCAATCAGCATGGGACCTTTGATGTGCTCTGTTTCTAACCTGGATAAGTTTGCACCTCCTTAGGCAGGCTGGTCACTCCCCACTACAGGGGGCTCACCATATTGGTGCCAGAGTTAGCATGGGCACTAGATCAGCTTAGTCTCCTGCAGTTCAGAACTCCTGAGTTCAGCCTTCCCAAGAGAGCAGACTACAGGCCTGTGTAATGTTCTTCTTAGTAGGAATTATTTGCACACCATAGCAGAGATTAACTGGCATATAATTAAATGTCAGATAAGTATCTGGAGAGGATTAAAAATGGAGTCTTAGTGCCAGGACTAGGACAGGGGTCTTGGGTCTGCCAAATATTTGCTATGCCAATGCCATGCTCCAGGAGGCTTTGCCCTCAGTTATTCAGACTGACCTCAGCCTTGGATCAGATTGTCCGCCGCCCCCCCCCCACCCTGGCTTGATCAGAAGAAAGTCCAGGCGGGCATCCAAAGACCCCCTTCTTCCCATCTATATCTGGCAGGACATGGGAAGCCACTGAGGGGGCAGCGGCTGCTGCTTCCCATCAGAACCCTGGGGGAGAGTTCTTGCAGGAAAGGAAATACCAGCAGTTTCACCGCTTCCAGAAACGAAAAGCAGAAGTGCTCTCATCAAAGCCAGTGGGGTGTATCAGATGCCATCAGACAAGACAGTGATGTTTAATCTTCCCTAAAAAGACTAGTAATGGATTGACAAGAACAAGACGGCCCTCAGCTCTGTCCCTAGAATCCAGGCGGAGCCAGAGTGGAAATGGGCCAGGAAGCCTCCGAGGTCTGGCAGTAATCATAGCTGTCATTGCTCCACAAGGGTCAGAATCTGTTCCCTCTGAAAAACCAGCAAAGACACTTACCAATTGTCCAAAGCCTTGGTGGGGGTGGGGCTTGGGGGGCGGGGGAATCAAAATCAAGCCAAATGCCTGTCTCTCTCCCTAATAACCCATGTGGTTAAAGATCACCTTGCCTAATCAAGGCTGGAGAAAGGAAACCATAATTGAGTTGTAGGCACAGCAGATAGTCTGTGTCGATGTTTATTTGGGAGGAGACTGACCAGGAGCTGAGAAAATCCGGATAGTTGGTTCCTAAGGGGAAAGGAGGAGGAAGGGCTATGGAGGGAAGCAAATGGGAGGTTTGAGATCCCAATATGGTAATGCTAGGATCTGTTGTGGCAGAAAGCAATAAAGACAGAACTATCTGGGCAGTGCCAGGTGGGGAGCTAAGTAAGCAAGGGAGCTTTGCCATTGTGGGCCCTAATTTCAAATCTAGGCTCTCATCTTCCTGCTACCCCTATGCCACACCCTTCCTATCATTAGTCAGTCCTTCCTGAAACCTCCATTGCAAGGAAAATGGCCAGGCTCACCATGTTTCTGCCATCATTCTTCCCTGGACTCCACTCCTCACTTTCTGGATTTTTTTCTCCACCATGCCCTTCTCATGGGTACCTTTGTCCCTTTCCCCTTTCAGCCTCCTTTCATATATTCTCCCGTTAGGATGTAAGCCCCTTGACACCTTAACATACTTCATCTACCCAGTAAAGAAAGACAAGAACAAGCCACATCTCAAAACTGATGGCAGTGTTCATTAGGTTGTCTGACACCGAGACTAAAGCTTGGATGTTCCGATACAAAGACTGTTTGTTGAGATACAGAAACATCCATTTGTGCATTTTTTTCTACAGAGGACTTTTCTCTGGCTTTATTTTTTTTTATTTTTGATCTCAATAATTAGATGAGAACTCATGTGAAATTAGCTTTCAGAGATGAAAATATATTTCAAATAAATGATATTGCTACTATTAAAAAGCATCGATCACGGTCTTTTTTTCTTGCATTTGTATCCCCAGTACTTTGCACAGTACCTGGCACATAGTAGGCATTTGCCAAATGCTTGGGAACTTGAGTTTTGCCTTGGGATGACTTTAATTATTCTTCTTTTCTTAACTCTGAGCCACCACCTGAAACTGAACAGAGAATGATTTTAGAGCAAGGGGGTGAGAGATAAAAAACTCTGGCCTTAACTTCGGTGAGGAATGGAGAGAAACCAATAAGGTAGGCTGGTAACTCTGAGAATCTCACCATCCAAAGGAAAGGAGGACAGTGGAAACAGAGTCCAGTCAAAGGACCTGGGCTAGAATCCCAAATCTGATACAACTACCTTTGTGTGACCTAGGGCAAGTCTACTTCCCTGGGCCTCAGTTTGTTCATCTGTAAAATGAGAGGATTGGATCCTCATGGCTTCTGAGGAAGCCTACTCTAGCTCTGGGATCCTAGTATCATGTTCAGCATTTGACTCTTTGTGACTCCATTTGGTTTTTGTTGCTTTTGTTTTCTTGGCAGTGATACTGTAGTGGTTTGCCATTTTCTTCTCTAGGCTCATTTTACAGATGAGGAAACTGAGGCAAATAGGGTTAAGTGACTTGCCTACAGTCATACAGCTAGTAAGCATCTGAGATTGGAATCATTCCATATATCGTTTGTAACCTGTGATTCCCTCATGCTGTAGTAAATAGTGCATGTGCCTGAGTCGTGCTCTAATTATTCCTTGTACAGAGGGCTAGCCCCAAGAGGCGTCAAAGAGGGAATGGCTATGGAGCCTAGAGCTGCTGGTTTTGGAAGAAAGAAGCTCCCAACTCCCACCCCCAGTCATCTTTGGTGATGGCAGCAGAAGTGTACCCAGGCAGCAAAGGTATGACCCAGGAAGGCTTCAGTCTGGAGGCTTGGCAAGGTCTAAGATTTAACAGGCATTTGGTCTAAAGCTTGCTTTTGACAAATGAACACAATGAGGCCCAGAGAAGGAAATTGACTTGCCTAAGACCAAGGCCAAGGAGTTGGGCCCAAGGCCAAGGCCAGTGAATAGCAGAGCCAGAATTCAATCCCAGAGTCCTCTGATTCAAGGCAAGTCAACAAGCATTTATTGATTTACTACGTACCAGGCACTATGAGCACTTGGGATACAAAGAAAGGCAAAAAAAAAATCTAACCCCAGTCTTTGCCCTCAAGGAGCTCACAGTCTAATGAAGGAGACAACACATAAGTAACTATGTCCAAACAAGCTATAGATAAGATATGTTGGAAATAATTGACAGAGGGAAGGCACTAGCACTAAGGAGGATTGGGAAAGTCTTCCTGCAGAAGATGGGACCATAGCTGAGACTTCAAGGAAGTCAGGAGATGAGGGAGAAAGATCCAGACATGAGGGAAGGCCAGTGAAAATGCCCAGAGTTGGGAGAGGGAGTGTCCAGTTGAAGTAACAACACAGACACCAGGATCATTGGTCCATGGTCCATAGAAGACGCTAAGAGAAGACTGGAAATGTGGGAAAGAGCCAGGTTGTGAAGGGCTTAAAAGCCAAATAGAGGATTTTATATTTGATCCTGGAGGCAATAGGGAACCATTGCAGTTTACTGAGTGGGGAGGTGACATCTTCAGAAATGAGCTTTAAAGCAGATCAATTTGAAAGGCTGAGGAGAGAGATCTTCCCCCTCCTCCACCCTCCCGCAGTCTTTGTTTGGTTTGTTTGGTCACAAACATGAATCCCAGCTTGGAATGCTATGTCTGGAGCCAGACATTGGAAGAGGGGGGGTTGGGGAGCCTGCTGAAAATTAAAAACATGCACAGACACTTTGACTAGGACTTCCCGGGCAGAGGCACTTCTGAAAACAAGTCAACTTCCTCTTGGTTCTTCTTAGAAGCAGGCCTTTGAAGACTGGGCTTCATTCAGAATTCCTATCCCATGGCTCCAAACTCTGTGCTGGACTTTGGATGCTTTGCATGTAGTTGGTTGTTTGGTTGCTGTCCTTCTTTCTCGAAGAGGACCGAAGTGATGGCACTTTGTGTGTCCCACTATGGCTGATCAGGCCAATGTGAGCTCGGAATGCTCTACTACAGATCGGGCCCAAATAGTCCATGCGAACATTGGGGGTGGATTCTCTAAATCTGCTCAGATAGAGTTTCTTTTGAGCTACTTCAATTCTGCTTTGCTCATACAGCACAGCACCTTCTCTGATAAGGGCACACCATGCTGGGCAGTCCTGCGCCAGTGTCTCCCATGTCATACAAGCAATTTCAAAGTTCTTGAGAGAGACCTTGAGGGGGTCTTTGTATCATTTCTTCTGACCACCATGAAAGTGCTTGCCCTGTGTGAGTTCTCCATGAAATAGTCTTTTTGGCAAGCGTAAGTTTGGCATTCAAACAACATGGCCAGTCCATTGGAGTTGCACTCTTTGAAGGAGAGTTTGAATGCTTGGCAGTTTAGCTCAAGAAAAGACCTTGGTGGTGGTGGAGCCAAGATGGTGGCTGGAAAGCAGGGACTAGCATGAGCTCCCCACCAAGTCCCTCCAAAAACCTATAAAAATTGGCTCTGAACCAATTCTAGAACTGCAGAACCCACAAAGTGGCAGAGGGAAGCAGGGCTCCAGCCCAGGACAGCCTGGATGGTCTCTGGGTAAGGTCTATCCTGCAGGGAGCTAGGAGCTGAGGGGAGTGGAGCTGAGCAGAGCAGAGCCCAGCGTGGGCGGTGCGGACCAAGGAGACCAGAAGCCAGGCAGAGTGTGCCCTATCACCCCAAACCAGTGAGCTGCAGCAGTTACCAGACCCCTCAACCCACAAACAGCAAAGACAACAGAGAAGATTAGTGGGAAAAGCTGTGGGGACAGGGAGTTTGCGGTTTGGCCACCGCCCCGGGGCAGCAGAGGTGGGGCAGCTTTAGAACTACAGCTGCAGTTGCTTCTGGCCCCAGGCCCACCTGGTGGGAGGAATTAAGTGGTGGATCAGAGCAGGAGTGAAGAGTCTGCTGAAGATCTAAGCCTAGTCCCGGAAGG
>JAQQSZ010013091.1:0-11845 GCA_028646595.1 Phalanger gymnotis | reverse complement strand
ATCATCTAGCTGCTCCCAGCCCTTAATTTCTTTAAGCCATGGTTTGCTCATCTGTGAAAACAGGGGCTTAATCTGAAGCAATTTCTAAAGGTGGCTGGGTGGCACAATGAATGGAGCACTGAGCCTGGAGTCAGGAAGACCTACATTCCAATCCTGCCTCAGACACTCACTAGCTTTGTGATCCTGGGCAAATCATGTAACTATTCTGTTCCTCTATTTTCTCACCTGTAAAATGGGCATAGTAATAGCAGGCCTCTTCCAGGCTCATTGTATGGATGAAATATGATCATACATGGAAGGAACTTTATAGACTAGCAAGTTTCATTTACATGGCTTCTGTAATTTAAATTGGCTTATTATTAAGTCCTTTACAAGCTCAAACTTTGAACTTTACTAAATCTTTTTTGAATATCTACTATATTTCTCACACTAAACTAAGTTTTTTTTAGAAAACATTAGAAGGTCCTGCTCCCAATGAACTTTTATTTGGGAAGAGACTGGCAAATGAGGAGGAAAGGGATCTCCCCAGGAGGGGAGGGCAAGATAGACTCAAAGTAAGTGTGGAGCCTCAAGAATGAGCATTTATTAAAGACTCATGTGCCTACTACTGTGCTGAACCTTAAGCATTGGGTATACAAATGCAAAAGGGAAGTGGTTCCTTCTCTCAGTGAGTTTACACTATTTTTAAAATAGATTTTTTTTATTGATTCTTTTTTATATCACAAAAATTCTCCCCCATCATTCTTTCCCTCTCTTTTCCAGAGAGCCATCCCATATAACCAATAATATTTTAAAAGATTACAAGTTTTGGTGGTTGGGAAACCTAATCCCCTATTTCCCAGAGGTTCAACATATCAGCATTGACGTTTCTGACTTTTATGCCATTTTCTAGGACCATTACCCCCATGAAAGTTGAGGACCGACTGTATATTTCTTTGTCACGAAAAGAAGGCTGAAAGGGAGGTTCCTATCTGGAAATAATTGATGCAAAAGCAAAAGGCATCCATAAAAATTAGAATCAAACAAAAAAAAGTTTGTTTCTTCTCCAAACCTTTATTTATTCAATTCAGTCAAATAATTCAATGAACATTTATTGCATGCCTGCTATGTGCAAGGTGCTATCCTAGGCGTTTTTAAAGAAAAAAAAATTCGGTAAAACTGATCAACACAGAAAAAGTCTGAAAATACTCCATGATGGACCACGCACCTCTACAAAAGCATAGAATAGGAGTATCTTTCTCAAATCTCTTCTTTGTAGCCATATTTGTTCTTTGTGGTTTTGCAACCTTCACCTTTGATTATTTGGTATTATTCCGTCCATATGAATTGTTATAGTCATTGTGTGCATTGCTCTTGGCTCTACTTAATTTGCTCTGCATCGGTTCACGTAAATCTTTCCATGGTTCTCTATAGTCATCATATTCATAATCATATTTCCATTACATTCTGTACCACGATATGTTTAACCATTCCCCAGTTGATGGGCATACACTTTATTTCCAATTCCTTGCTGTCACAAAAAGTGCAACTATAACTATTTTGGTCTATATATGGATTTTCATCTTATCAATGGCCTGCTTGAGATATGTAAGGTCTCTGGGTCAAAGGGTTTGGGCATTTTAATCACTTTATTTGCATAAATCCAATGCCTAGGACAGTACCTAGTACATAGTGGGCATTCAATAAATGTTTTTAATTGAGTTGAGTAGATAAAAAAATAATTGAGGGGAAAACATTTTTTTTTTGTTTGATTGATCCTAATTTTTATGGATTTCCCTTGGTTTTGGATCAATTATTTCCAGATATGAACTTCTCTTTCAGTCCTCTTTTCATGACAAAGAAATATACAGTCAGTCCTCAGTGTTGGTGGGGGTAACATTTCTAGAAAATGGAACACGAAAAAAAAATTCATACTATGCTCAAAGGGCTATTAAACTACATACCCTTTGATCCAGCAATACCACTGCTACGTCTATATCCCAAAGACATCCAAAAAAAGGGCAGGGGAGGGGGGAGAAAAGACCTATTTGTACAAAAATCTTTATGGCAGCCTTTTTTGTTGTGGCTAAGAATTGGAAATAGAAGGGATGTCCATTAATTGGGGAATGGCTAAACATTGTGATGGAATATTATTCTGCTGTAAGAAATGACAAGTAGGATGATTTTAGAAGAACTTGGGAAGGCTGACACAAATTGATACAAAGTGAAGGGAGCAGAACCAGGAGAACATTGTACACTATAACAGCAATACTGTTCAGTGAAGAATGATGAATGACTTAGTTATTCTCAGCGATACAATGATCCAAGACAATCCCAAAGGACTAATGATGAAGCATATATCCATCTCCAGAGAAAGAATTAATATTGATTGCAGACGGAAGCATGCTATTTTTCACTTTCTCCCTTTCATTCCTTTTCTTTTATTCGAGTCTTCTTGTACAAAATGACTAATACGGAAATGTTTTGCATGATTGCACACGTACAACCTATATTTGATTGTTTACCGTCTCAGGAAGAAAGGAGGGAGGAACTCAAAACTTCCACAAAAGCAGTAAGCAAACCAGGAGAACATTGTACACAGTAAGAGCAACATTGTGTAATGATCACCTACAATAGACTTAGCCCTTCTTAGCAATACAACGATCCAAGACGACCCCAAAAGACTTGTGATAGAAAATGCTATCTATCGATCAATCTATCTAGTATATATCTAGTATAAATAGTAATTGGAAAGAAAGTGTATGCCCATCAATTGGGGAATGGTAAACATATTGTGGTACAGGAATGCAATGGAAATATGATCATGAATGATGAATATATATATATATACAATATATACATTATATAGATTACATATATACATTATATAGATATAGACAGCATATATCTATAAAATGTGGAGTCTGAACGCAGATCAAAGCATACTATTTTCACTTTTTTGTTGTCGTTTGGTTGTTTTTTTCTTTTTCTGGTTTTCACCTTTTGTTCTGATTTTTCTTTTACAACATGTAGAAGTATGTTCACCCTGATTGTACATGTGTAATCTATATCAGATTGTTTGCTGTCTTAGGGAGCAAGGAGAGAAGGGAGGGAGGGAGAAGAATTTGGAATTCAAAATCTTAAAAAATGAATGTTGAAAACTATCATTACACGTAATTGGGAAAAAAATAAAATACTATTAAGAGGGGAAAAAAAGCAATCCTGAAAAAACCTTTCACAAAAAACAAATATTAAAAATTGTTTTAACATGTAATTGGGGGAAAAATAAAAAAAAATTTTAAAAGCAAAAAACAAAAGCAAGAAAATACTACAAAAATAAAAACGCCGATGAAGATACATTGAACCTATAGCAAATAGGGAATTAGATTTTCTGATCACCAAAAATTGTAATCTTTTGCTAGAGATTACTAAAAATACATTTTACGCATGTAATTCTTTCTAACAAAACATTAATTCTGATAATATGTACTTTTCCTAACACATGAAATAACCCATAAAATGCAATACACAAAATAAAATTGGTAACATGCAAAACATTTTTCTTACTAGTAATTCTCTAAAATTCTGTGACCTTTTGTGCTAACATCTCCATAAAACACATTAATTTCAGACAATATTCCCTTTTCATAACGCATGAAATCTATAGTACCATAAATACTGTACAGCAAATAAGATTCTTAAAACTAACATTTTTTTAACCCAAATCTTACCTTTCACTGTGTCAGATGGCGATGTGAGGGTGCTGCTGTACTGTAAACCTCTGTACCATGGCCACCCTCTGAAAACCAAAGGCTGAGACGGCTCAGAAGGCTGCCAGCATGCAGCATGGTTAGTTCCATGTACCCCATCTCCAGCCCCTTTTACGTTCCAACAGTTCTGGGAGCAGAGCCAGTATTTCCCAAGAGAGGAGTGACCTCCCTTTCCTAGCTAAGCACCTCAGGCCATGCAGCTGTGCTCTTTCTCTCCTTCCCTCCCTTTCCCCACTGCAGAGTTTGGCTCCAGACTGAGCTGGAAGGAGCCAAAGGAGGCAGCCAACTTTTGCTTCACACCCCTTCCCCATTTGCTCAAAAGACTGGTGGTCTCAGATATCTCTGCCGACTCTCTTTGCCATCTCTACTACACATACCCATGAATATGCCTGCTAACACATAAACGCTTGAAGTTTCAAAAGCTGAACTCTCGTGAATGCTGAGAATTGGCTGTAGTTAGGTGTAATGAGTACCGTTCACTGGAGCACTTGCAGATATTCCCAGCCTAGTTCTTGTCAGCTGCCTAGGGCTCTGGCCATATAAGTTGTTGTTGAGTTGCTTGAGTTATGTCTGACTCTTCACAACCCCATTTGGGGTTTTCTTGGCAAAGATACAGAGTGATTTGCCATTTCCTTCTCCAGCTCATTTTACAGATGAGGAAACTGAGGCAAACAGGGTTAAATGTCTTGCCCAGGGCACATGGCTAATAAATTTCTGAGGTCAGATTTGAATGCAGGTTTTCCCAACTCCAGGTTTGGCATTCTAACCACTGTGCTACATATGACTCAGGGCTATAGGTTCCTACTCCGAAATTCTGAAGTCTTCTAACTGGCTTCCAAAGCAGAAGAAGTGATGATGATGACTAAGCAACCAAGTCCTCTTCTTCCTTTCTCTAGCCACACCACTAGTAAGTAATGTGAGATCTCCTTCATCTATTCTATTTCCTTTCCTAAGCAGATGACCTTGTGAATTAAAAAAAAAGTTCAAAGATCTATGAGCACTGCAGCAGCAGTGTCCATGGGACATAGTTGTAGCAGATGCAAGAGCAGTTGATTTTGGAAATGTCTAAGCCCTGAGTTCAGAGGAAGTTTGCTTTGGAGTGGAGTTCCCAGCAGAGGCTCTACCTGAGCTGAAAAAAAAAAATAGCCACATCTGTTGAAGACCCAGAAGAGAAAATGTTTGCCACCAAAGTCTTCGGCATTGTCAAATGATTCAACATCAGAAAAAGATAGGATTTTAGCAGTGAAAATGACATTTTGAAAGATGCATCACCATCCACTTTGTTTATGCACGCTATTTTCCATCTGTTTTGGCATCTGAACCCTTCCATTTGTGTCTTCTCCATTAGAATGTGAGCTCCTCGAGATCAGGGATTGCCTTTTGTGTTTGTATCCTAGAACTGAGCACAGTGCTTTAAATATAGAAAACACCTAATATATGCTTTATTCATTCATCATTCACTCACTCCCTGTAGAGTCCCTGCGTCTGTGAATGCCAACATTTCATTTTTAAAAATGTGTATTATTGATGCCTTTTGTCTTTTTTTGCCAATGATCCTCACCCAGGTTGAACCATTCCTTGTGACAAAGAAACATAATTAAGGAACAAAAAGATCGCATTTAGCAATCAGATAATATTCTATCATGGTAGTCCCCTTCTCCTCCACTGTCATGTTTCAGGATTGCTTCTCTGGGACTCTCATTGGTTTTTTGATTACTCAGAATCCAACTACTGTTAAATGACCTTTTCACTTACACTGACATACTCATTCATTCTGTTCTCTCTGCCCGTCTTTAGGCAGGCTGAAATATCCCTGCTGGCCACTAGGGGGAAACTAAAGCCTGAAAAAGCTGACATTATTCTCTACATCTATATTAATCTACACTACATTCTACACCTTTGGGAAAATGTCCTCTATCACTTCTGTCAAATACTGCTTCCTCAGGTCTGGTCTAGGAGATGAAAAGGGGGCTCCAGTCCCCACCTCCTGGGAGAGCTCACTCTTAGTTTCTTTTCAGTCTGTATTTGTTAATTCAAACACACAAAACATCAATCGTTGCAATTTTAATGTAAATGTCTAGTTCTCTTATTTATCCAGAGATAGAAATTGTTCATTTATTTCTTCCTTTTCCATCCTAAATTTTCTGTACAGGGAAATCCCCACACCTAAAGGAGGCTCATAGAAATGGAGAGACTGGAAGAATTATATCCCTTGGACAAAAGATTGCAAATGAAGGGGAAAGGGGAAGGCATTTGGCCCCCCAGCTAGGTGCAGTAGAAAAATAGAAGAAAGCTGAGAGCAGACAACAAAAATAAGGAGTCATGAATCGTGTTAGCAAGGTGTAACCACCCTTTACTAAGCACGAACACGTTATTGGATTGGAAGGAGTGGCTGCCATTGGCTGGGTTTAAAGTTGGCTGTGGCATACAGGGCTTTAAATTGCTGAGCCCTGGAAATAGTTGAATTGCCAGGAAGTTCAAGCCTTCTGTGCTGAGGGGTGGGGGAAGGAGGGAGTTTCTCTCTCTTCCCCTTCCCATTGATCGTATCATCTAGCAGTAGAGATAGTCACCCACAGAAAGATATCTCATCCAGTAACAGAACTGTCAGATGTAAAGTGAGTCTCTGATCCCTCAATTGTGCTTTTAAATACCACCTCTGGACTATTCTCCCTAGTTTGCACTTCAATCAATCAATCAATCGATAAAAATTTATTAAGCACCTACTATATGCCAGGCACTGTGCTAAGCCTTGGGAATACAAAAAGAAGCAAAAGACAGTCCCTTGGCCTTAAGGAGTTTACAGTCTAATGAAGGAACTTACAGTCTAATTATACTTGTACCTGTACTCAAATCAGAGTTGTGTCTTCAGAAGGGGGCTGCTTTTCTTAGGTTCTACAATGTAGTCTGAGGGTCCGGGTTTCTATTGCTGTTGATCAGGAGCCCCCACCCATATGCTTCCTATGAACAAGCAGTAGATACAATTAACTGAGTCATTTACTAAGATGCCACATTGATAATAGTAGCTCCAAAATATCTCCCCTTGACGTAAACCTAGGGTACACTCTCTCTCAAATACAAACAGCATCCAAGAGTAGGCTAAAACTCATAGGGCGATGGTAAAGAAACACTCACCTAGGGAATACTCGTGACCAACCAAGGCAAGTCATAGCTCTGGTACCAAAGGGCCTTAATACCACCTCCCTAAACGTCCTTGTGGGGTCATCACAAAACGTCTCTTTGAACTCACTTCTGATCCCCTCTGAATCATTCCAAGGTTCATGGGAATTTCACAAAACAGAGAAAGCAAAACAAAATTCCCATAAGTAACAGATGACTCCCTTAGCTAGACTTCATTTTCTTCTTTTGTAAAATAAGAATGTCAGACTACATGACAGACTAGATCTGAGCTCCTTTCCAGTTTTAGTATTTTATGAATTCCCTTCTCCCACAAGTAGCCCTGCATGGAATGCTCTGAAGTCCCAGAGGGATTCCCAGGATCATGGATGAGAAGCAATAGTGAGTACATAACAGAGGAGATCAGTCACATCTATATAAATTGTCCCATTAAAACCAGCAATAAAGGGGCCGATGAACATTGAGCTGGAGTTAGCAGAGAAGTTGTTTTTAATTAATTGAAATAAAGAGTTTTTCGAGGACCTGGAGGATCAGTGCCTTCAGGTCAGAAAGTTTAAAAACTGTTTCTTCAGTGAAAGGGAGATGCCATCCTCCCTGTCTTAGTCATTATTTCCTCAGCCCCACTCACAAAACTGGCTTAGCCAGGGCACATTCTCTCCGAGGCCGCCCAGTATCACTCAGCCTGGGTCCAGATGGACAAAAGCCTTCCAAGTTGGAGCAACTTTGGCTCTCTGACAGCCCGCCTGCCTCGCTGGAACTGAAAGGGCGTGTGTGAATGTGTGTATGTGTTCGTGCATGCGTGACTTTGCCCTGGGAACAAGGAAAGGCGGAGGAAAAGAACAGCATCAGAATGTTGGCTGGGCTGTGGAGCATTTTCTCCCTGTGTTCTGGCTCAACCCCTTCATAAAAGCCCAAGAAGGAGGTGGAGATTCCCCAGCCGAAGGGGGAGGGCTTCCTGCAGTTCCCTGACAGGGGCGCACCTCTGCTTTAGAGAGTAGGACCCGGATCTGGAGGACTGGGAAACCATGCTCTTCATCTGGGCTCTGCAATTGGCCTTAGTGCTCCAGGGAGGCTTCTCTGGTGAGTGTGCTCAGTGTGGGGAAGGTGGGCTGAGATGTGGAAAGGGAACCCTGAGAAAGAAGGGCACCAGGAGGGGCGGGTGCCTGGGGAAAAGAGGTGGTTGTTGGGGGTAGTTTGGAAAATGTGGTCATTTTGAACTCTGAGTGTGTGTGTGTGTGTGTGTGTGTGTGTGTGTGTGTGTGTGTGAGACACAAAAGCCCAGCTGGGGGGAAAACTTCAAATTTGGGTCCTGTTTTGAAATGTAATGATACTACAGAAATTGAGAGCTTGCCGATGGAGCCTGCGTTGTATAAACAGCTGGTAGCCCTGCAATAGAAACAGACCTGGCTTTGGAGTCAGAGGGCGTGGGTTCAAATTCTGACTCTGCCTGTACAACCATAGACAAGGCACTTAACCTTGATGGTCCTAAGCTGCCTCCTCTGTAAAATGAGAAGGTTGAACCAAAGAATCTTTTGAAATTCTAAATCTAGGATCCCATAGCATATCACAGTTCCAAACATTCATTTTGGGGCACCCAAGGGGAAAATCGCCTTTGTAAATTGAAGGGTGAGGTGATAGTTTGCCCATCCACCCATTCTCTGCCACCAAACCTGTGGACATACCAAGGCTTGGACAAGTCCCTCTCTTCTGATGCTATTCAGCCCATCAGGGTCCTTCCTGATGGTATCCAGAATGGGTATGAAATGCGGTCTGACCAGGGCGCATCAAGAAGAGCCATTCCCTTGCACCTAGACAATGAGCCTCTTAACGCAGCCCCATTTCACATTAGCTTCCTTGGCTGCCACATCACACTGCTGACCCATGTTAAGCAAGCAGTTGTCCAGTTACACCTCCTCAGATTTTGTACTTGTGAACGTGAACTTTTTGAACCCACATAAGACTTTACAATTTTTCCAACATAATTGCATCTTATTCAGTTCGTCCCAATACCAAACATTTTTTAGCTTGCCAGATTGTTTCTTAATCTTGTCTCACTGTGTGAGTCTGAACCTCAGTTTTATCATCTGAAAATAGAGATCATACCTTGTAGCATTATTGTTTTCAGGACCAAATGAGATTATACGTGTGTGCAGGCATATATATATACAATGTGTGTATACATATATGTATACATATAGACACATGTGTTTTATATGTGTTTATATATATGCACACATATTTTATATGTGTGCATATACACATAAATGCATACATATATTATAGATACATAATATTTTATAGATTTATATTATACGGATAACATGTCTGCATAATTATTAATTACAATATGTGATATATCATATATTATAAACGTATATGTACACATGTGTGTATATATGTTTGGGGGTTTTGTGTGTGTTTACATGCATACACACCCAAGGAGAGTGAGAGAGAATTCATTTCGAACCTGAATTTCAAAGCACCATATAAGTTTGAGCTATTGTTAACAGAACCCCAGATTTTGGAAATTAGAAGGGACTTCAGTGGCTGGCCCCCTAGTCCAACTCTCATCATAGGTTATGTAACAAGTGGTCATCTGGCCACTGCTCAATGACCATCAAGGAGAGGGGACTGAGCACCTCTTGAGGTAGCCCATTCAATTTGGGGGCACCTGAAATTGTTCAGAAGTTTCTCTTGACAACAAACCTAAACCGACTTCTTTGCAACATCCATTCATTGCTTCCAGTTCTGCCCTCTAAGACCAGATGGAAAAAGTCTCCTCTCTTTTCCACGTGACAGCTTTTCAAAAACAGTTGTGTCTTCTTATCTCCACACTAAACATGCCCAGTTCTTTCAGCTGATCCTTCTATGTCACGCACTCCAGATCCTGGTTGTCCTCCTCCAGACATTCTCTAGCTTAACAATGAGCTTTTTAACTTTAGTGCCCAGACCAGGCAGAAGACAGTGGGATGCCTACTTCCCTTTTCCTGGAAGTTCTAACCCTACTAATGTGGCTCCAGATCGCATTGACATTTCTGCCTGTCACATCAAACTCCTTTTCCCTATCGAGCTTGCTGTTCACTAAGACCCCTATTTCAAATGAGATGGTGTTTATAAAGCACTTAGCACAGTGCCTGGTACGTAGTTGGCACTGTATAAACGTTGGCTATCATGATTATCATTATTGAAATGGGAAGGGATTAACGGCTGTCTAACCATACCTTCACTATCTAATATTTATGAAGCCAAGTTTTTGGCATCCAAATGTAATACCTTACATTTATCTAAAAATACAACAGGCTGCCCTGGATAGTAATTACCTGCTAGCTAAAAACCCTGTGAGCCACACTGGAAATACTAATCCCAGCTATCAGGGATATACCTTAGCAGGATTTGTGCTTTAGATTGGGCTTGTAGCAGATTCCTTCTGATTCTTGAGATTCCACAGGACTGAGATTTTGACTCTGCTGCTTGGGCCAGTCCCACCTATGATCATGCAATCGATCAATTAACAACTATGTGCCAATGTGCCAGGCACGGTGCTAGGCACCAGGGATGCAAATTCAAGAATGTAATGATCCCTGCTCTCAGTGAACTTATGTTCAAGTGGGAAAGACAGAAGATGAAGGACTTCATCAAGGAATCGTTAAGCCCAGTGCCTCATTCATTTGGGTCTAATCCCAAACGCAGAACCCATTCCCTCCCCAGAGATGTTACATCAGTCACCAAGGATCCAGCTGCCTGCCCAGAATCTCAGTTGTGTTAAACTGTGGCTTGGACCCAGATGACGACTTTTGCAGGTCCAGCTGTGGCTCTCTTGTCTCTCTTGCAATAGCAAAGAAGCAACACAGGCTTTCCATTTGACTGGCTTAGGTTATGTATTCTTGTTGCTCTTTGGGTCCACAATTTATACCCGGGGGTGTGGATTTTTTTTTTTGTCCAACATCTATTCAAAGTAAAGCCCTTTAAAGCTTCCCTGTCCCTGCTAGGACATTCATGTCAGACTTTGATCATCTGATCCTCCTATTATTCAAACTCAGTTGTCACAGGTAAGCATTCAGGGACACTGGCTCGGAAAGAATCCTCCAAATAATATGTTCCTCCGTTGTGACCTCCTTGTTTTTCCACAAAAAAAAAAAAAATATTTTCTCTCTGGGCTGTGGGCATTTTCTCTGTCTCACATGCCTGGAATGCTCTCCCTCCTTATCTCTGCCTCCTGGTTTCCTTCAAGTCACAACTACAATCCTACCTTCTGCAGGAAGCCTTCTCCAACTCCTCTCAATAGTACCTTCCCTCAATAGTACCTTAATTATTTCCTATTTAGCCTGTATATAGCTTGGATGTACATAGTTTCTGTGTGCGTGTATGTGTGTGTGTGTGTGGTCTCTCCCATTAGATTGTGAACTCCTTGAGGGGCTGTCTTTTGCCTCTTTTTGTATCCCCAGTGCTTTGCACAGTGCCTGGCACATAGTACTTGCTTAATAAACCCTTGATTTACTGACTGACTCCAGCACCTAGAAGCATATATAGCTCATAGCACAGAAATCATAGGATCATAGCTTTAGAGCGGGAGAGGACTTCCAAGGCATCTAGCCCAATATTTTACTGATGAGGACATCAAAGACCAGAGAAATTAAGTGATATGCGCAAGGTCACATAGTCAACAAGTCAAGTCAATAAGCATTTACTAAGTGAAGTGCTTGCTATGTTTTAGCTAACTAATAGGGATAATAATACAGTGCTAACTAATAGGGATACAAACAAAACAATCCTTGCCCAGAAGGAATTTACATTCTAATGGGGGAAGAGAACCCATAAAAGGGAGCTGAAAAGAGAAGGGGAAGGTATTCATCGGGGCATGGTAGAGAAAGTGCTAAGAGTCAGGAGTAGAGCCTGGAGATGAATAAAGACTTTTCTCCTATTGAAATTGTGATCCACTAAAACCCCCAGATCAAATGAGA
>JAQQSZ010013090.1:0-11845 GCA_028646595.1 Phalanger gymnotis | reverse complement strand
CCTTCTCATTTCTCTTCCCAATTTTTCCTCAACTTCTCTAACTTGCTTTTCCAAATCCTGTTTGAGCTCTTCCATGGCCTAAGACCAGTTCATGTTTTCCTTGGAGGTTTTTGTTGTAGGCTCTATGACTTAGTTGATTTCTTCTGACTGTATGTTTTGGTCTTCTTTGTCACCAAAGAAAGATTCCAGAGTCTGAGACTGAATCTGGATGTGTTTTCGCCACCTGCCATGTTCCCAGCCATCTTACTTGACCTTTGAGTTTTTCAGCGGGGTATGACTGCTTGTAGACTAAAGAGTTCTATGTTCCATGCTTAGGCGGATGTGCTGCCACACCAGCACTCCTCCTTCCCCAAGAACCCCCAACCAGGACTGGACTTATATCTTCAGCAGGCTTTTCACTCTTGCTCTGATCCACCACTTAATTCCTCCCACCAGGTGGTCCTGGGGCCAGAAGCAACTGCAGCTGTAGTTCTGTAGCTGCCCCACCTCTGCTGCCCCAGGGGTGGTGGCTGAACTGCAAACTCCCTGTCCCCAGCAGCTTTTCCCACTAATCTTCTCTGTTGTCTTTGGTGTTTGTGGGTTGAGAGGTCTGGTAACTGCCACAGCTCATTGATTCAGGGTGCTAGGGTACACCTGGCTCCCTGTCTGGTTGGTCCGCACTGCCCATGCTGGGATCCGCTCCCCTTAGCTCCCAGCTCTGTCCAGGATAGACCTTACCCAGAGACCACCCCGGCTGTCCTGGGCTAGAGCCCTGCTTCCCTCCACCACTTTGTGGGTTCTACAGTTCTAGAATTTATTCAGAGCCATTTTCTATAGGTTTTTGGAGGGACTTGGTGGGGAGCTCCCTGCTTTCCAGCCCCCATCTTGGCTGCACCCTGACCAATTCTAATTTTTGAGGAATTATCTTCTTCAGTTAGCTTTTTTCTTTTCAAAAAAAATATTTATTTTCAGTTTTCAACATTTACTTCCATAAGCCTTAAATTTTCTCCTTCTCCTCTTCCTCCCCGAAATGGCATGTAATCTGATACGGCCTCTACACATACATTCTTATTAAACACTTTCACATTTGTCATTTTGCATAGAAGAATTATAATGAATGGGAAAAACCATGAGAAACAAAACAAAACAAATGAGAAAGAGTCTGCTTCATTCTCCATTTTGACTCCATAATTCTTTTTCTGCATGTGGATGGCATTTTCAATCATGAGTTCTTTGTAAAAGTTTTAGGTCCCAGCACTGCTGAAAAGGGCTAAGTCTACCAAAATCAGTTCTTCCACTCTGTGGCTATTACTGTGAACGATGTTCTCCCAGTTCTCCTCAGTTCACTCAGCATCATTAAATATAAGTCTTTCCAGCTTTTTCTGAAGTCTGCTTGTTCATCATTATTATATCACAATAGTATTTCATTATATTAATATACCACAACTTGTTCAGCCATTCCCCATTGATGGGTACCCCCTCAATTTCTAGTTCTTGGCCACCACAAAAAGAGCTGTTATAAATAATTTTGTACACTTGGGTCCTTTCCCCATTTTTATGATCTCTTTGGGATACAGCCCTAGAAGTGCTATTTCAGGATCAAAGGGTATGCACATTTATATAGCCTTTTGGGCAGAGTTGCAAATTCTCATCAAAATGGTTGGATCAGCTCACAGCTCCACCAAAGATGAATTAGTGTTCTAATTTTCCCACATCTTCTCCAGCATTTATCATTTTCCTGTTTTGTCATGTTAGCCAATCTGATAGGTATAATGTGGTACCTCAGAGTTGTTTTGATTTGCATCTCTCTAATCAATACTGATTTAGAGCATTTTTTCAATGACTACAGATAGCTTTAATTTATCCCTCTGAGAATTCCCTGTTCATATCCTTTTCTCCTTTTTTCAATTGAGAAATGACTTGTATTCTAGTAAATTTGACTCAGTTCTTTATATATTTTAGAAGTGAGGCCTTCACCCGAGAGACTACTTGTAAATTTTTTTCCCCAGTTTTCTCCTTCCCTCCTAATCTTGGTTGTATTGGCTTTGTTTGTACAAAAACTTTTCAATTAAATGTAATCAAAATTATTCGGTTTGCATTTCATAATGTTCTCTATCTCTTGTTTGGTCATAAATACCTCAATTCTCCATAAATTTGACAGATCAACTATTCCTTGCTCCCCTAATTTGTTTATAGTATAAGCCTTTATATGTAAATAGTGTACCCATGTGGACTTTATTCTGGTATACAGTGCCAGACGTTGGTCTAGCCCAATGTCTGCCATACTATTTTCCAGTTTTCCCAGCAGTTTTTGTTAAACAGTGAGTTCTTATCCCAGAAGCTGTGGTCTTTGGTTTTATCAAACAGTAGATTGCAATAATAATTGACTACTGTGTCTTGTCTACCTAACCTATTCCCCAGATCTACCCCTCTACTTCTTAGCCAGTACCAAGTGGTTTTGGTGATAGCTGCTTTATAATACAATTTATGATCTATTATGGCTAGGTCTCTAGCATTTCTTTCCATTAATTCTCTTGATATTCTGGACCTTTTGTTGTTCCAGATTAATTTCGATATGATTTTCTCTAGGTCTATAAAATAATTTTTTGATAGTTTGATTTATATGGCACTAAATAAGTAAATTAATTTAAGTAGTATTGACATTTTTATTATATTAGCTTAGCCTAGCCATGAGCAACTTATGTTTTTCCAATTGTTTAGATCTGATTGTATTTGTATGAAAAGTGTTTTGCAATATTGTTCATATTGTCCCTGGGTTTGTTTTGGCATGTAGCCTCTCAAGTATGTAATAGTGTCTACAGTAACTTTAAGTGGAATTTCTCTTTTTATCTCTTGCTGTTGGTCTTTGTTAGTAATACATAGGAAAATAACTGATTTATGTGGGTTTATTTTATATCCTGCAACTTTGCTAAAGTTGTTTATTATTTAAGGCAGCTTTTTACTTGATTCTCTAGGATTCTGTAAATATATCATCATATTATCTGCAAGGAGTGATAACTTAGTTTCTTCTTTGCCTATTTTAATTGCCCCATTTTTTTCTTCTTTTATTCCTAAAGCTAACATTTCTAATACATATTGAATAACAGTGGTGATAATGGACATCCTTTTTTCACCCCCAATCTTATTGGAAATGCCTCTAGCTTATCCCCATTACATACAATGTTTGCTGATGGCTTTAGGTAAATGTTACTTATCATTTTAAGGAAGGCTCCATTTATTCTGATAGTCTCCAGTGTTTTTCAAAATGAATGGGTGTTGTATTTTGTCAAAATCTTTTTCTCCGTCTATTGAGATAATCGTATGGTTTCTGCTAGTTTTGTTGCTGATATAATCAATTATGTTGATGGTTTTCCTAATATTGAACCAGTCCTGCCTTCCTGGTATAAATCCTACCTGGTCAAAGTGTACTATTCTCATGATAACTTGCTATAGTCTTTTGCTAATATTTTATTTAAAATTTTTGCATCTATCTACATTAAGGAAATTTGTCTATAATTTTCTTTCTCTATTTTGGCTCTTTCTGGTTTAGGTATCAGTACCATATTTGTATCATAAAAATAATTCAGCTACACTCCTTCTTTACCAATTTTCCCAAATAGCGTATATAGTATTGGAATTAATTCTTTAAATGTTTGATAGAATTTGCTTGTAAATCCATCTGGCCCTGGAGGTTTTATTCCTAGGTAGTTCTTTGATTGCTTGTTCAATTTCTTTTTCTGAGATGGAGTTATTTAAGTATTTTGCTTCCTCTTCTGTCAATCTGAGCAATTTATATTTTTTGTAAATATTCATCCATTTTGCTAAGATTTTCAAATTGATGGACATATAATTGGGCAAAATAATTTCTAATAATTGTTTTAATTTCCTCTTCATTGGAGGTGAATTCACCCTTTTTGTTTCTGATACTGGTAACTTGGTTTTCTTCTTTTTTTAATCAAATTAACTAAAAGTTCATCAATTTTATTGGGTTTTTCATAAAATCAGCTCTTTATTAGTTAAATAGTTTTCTTAATTTCAATTTTATTAATTTCTCCTTTGGTTTTCAGTATTTCTAATTTGGTATTTAATTGGGGATTTTCATTTTTTTTCTTTTTCTAGATTTTTCAGTTGTAGGCCCAATTCATTTGACCTCCTCTTTCTCTATTTTATTTATGTAAGCATTCAGAGATATAAAACCTCCCCTAAGAACCACTTTTGCTGCATCTCATAAGTTTTGATATGTTGTCTTGTTATTGTCATTCTCTTAAATGAAGTTATTGATCGTTTCTATGATTTGTTGTTTGACCCATTCATTCTTTAGGATTAGATTATTTAGTTTCCAATTAATTTTAGTGTATCTTTCCATGGCCCTTATTACATATACTTTTTATTGCATCATGACCTGAAATAGATGCATTTAATATTTCTGCCTTTCTGCACTGGATTGTGAGGTTTTTATGCTCTAGTATGTAGTCGATTTTTGTATATTTTTCATGTACTGCTGAGAAAAAGGTATATTCCTCTCTGACCTCATTCAATTTTCTCCAAAAGTCTATGATTCAGTCTTCTAGGGCCCACTCCCACTCCACCATGGAAAGGTGTAGATCTGCCTGCTCTGTGCTCTCCCATCATTGTGGAACAGATCCTTCCTGTCAACTTTCTGGGTGATGCTGGACTGGAAACCTGCAACACTGTCTTCTAGTGGATTCTGCCACTCTAAAATTTGTTCAAATTCACTTTTTAGAGGTATATGGAGGAATTTCTGGGAGAGCTCAGGTGAGTCCCTGCTTTCACTCCTTCATCTTGGCTCTGCCCTTTTAGGTTGCTTTTTTTAACCTCCTTTCCTATTTGGCTAATTATACTTTTTAAGGAGTTGTTTTCTTCAGTGGATGTTGTTCCATCTTACCAGTTTTGTTTTTTAGTTGTTTTCTTCAGTCAGTTTTTGTGCTTCATTTTTCCGAGGTGTCTCTTTTTTTCACAGTTCTCCTCCAAAACTCTCATTTCAATTACCACTTTTTTTAGCTTCTCTTACTTGATTTCTAACATTCTTTCTGAGCCCTTCCAAGAGGAATTTTTGGGTTTGAGAACAATTCATGTTTCCATTTAAGGCTTTGCATGTAGGCATTTTGATATTGTTCTCTTCTGAATTTGTTTCGAGCTTCCCTGTTGCCATAGTAACTTTCTATGTTCAGGGCTCTCTTCTTTTTCTTAATTGTTTTTCAGCCTATTCTATGAGTTTTAAAGCTGAGCTCTGTTCCTGAGTCACATGGGCCACTATCCCAAACTTCTTATGTTGGTGGCCAGAGGCCTGGTCACTGACTTTTCATATCTGGGCATCAGGAATGTGCAGCTTGCCCACTACACTGATAGTTGCCTTGCCTATTCATTCCTCTTGTATTAGGGTTTTGGGGCTTGTAATTTTCTTTTTGCACTGAGTCTGGGGGCCTCAATGATGGCCTATTGAGCCAGGACTGAAGGACTGTGGTTGCTGCTGAATGGTGCTTGAGGCTAAGACCCTCCTGATGACTTGCCCAGACACCATGTGGGCTGGGCTGCACTTCCCTTTTACCCAAGGGAGATAGACCTTTACTGAAATCCTTCTAAGTTATCTCAAGATGGAAAATTGTTTCACTCTGTTTGTGGGTGTTGTCACTCAAGAATCTGTTTAGAGGGCTGATTTAACATTGTTTCTGACTGAAACTGGGGAGAGCTCTGGCAACTTCCTGGCTTTTCTCCAGCATCTTGGCCTCTTTCTGTACCTCTTTCAATTTGCTTTTCTAGTTGTTATTTTCTTTAGTATTATTTATGCTTCTTACATCAAGCTGTTTACTCTCTTTTCAGTTTTTTCATGCATCACTCTCATTTTTTCCTCTACCTCTCTTATTTGATTTTTATAATCCTTTCCAACTTCTTCCAGGAATTCATTTTCAGCTTGTCACCACTTCATATTATTCTTTGAATCTTTGCTTTGGGTGTGGGTTCACTTAGAATTTTTTTCTTTGTGGCTTTGTTTGTAGCAATTTTTGCACTATTCTCTTCCTTTCACCTTGTTTCTTGGTCTTCCCCAGCAATATAATAACTCATTATGGTCAAATTATATGTTTTTGTTATCTGTTTACTTTTCCTGCCTATTTCTTAGCTTTTACCTTTATATAAAGTTGGACTCTACACACCTGGTGTTGGGGAGCCTTTGTCCCAAGTTTCATCTTTTTTTTGTGCTTCTATTTTCAGAGCTAATTCTGGGGATCTGGAAGTTTTTGGTGACTCCAAGTTAGTTTGATGTATTCAGAGGTGTGGTCACTGTTCTCCTCCTCTGAACTCTGGTCTTTACTCAAGAAGAGATGTTTTTCCCTTTGTGTGCAAGCACTAGCTTGCCTCTTAGCTCTGGAACTGTTGCTGTAACACCCAAACCGAAGCCCACCATGAAGCCCACCATTTTAGCCCACCATTAATCCCCTTTGAGCCCATCATTAATTGTAACGGGACGAGTTATAGCCAACCCTAAAGCATCATTGGACCTCCGCGCCCAGAATCAGCTGAGATAACATCAGGGTTCTGAGGTGTGGGAGGAACAAGATGGAGTTTGGAGGAAGGGTCTCGCCCTTGTTGGCAACATGGTACAGGGTTCTTTTCCGGGTTCACCTGTGCACAGGTGAATCATGGGGAGAGCGCGGGAAAGAAAGGGGAGGAGAGTAGGAGGAGAATAGGAGGAGAACAGGAGAAGAATAGGCGGGGAGTAGGTGGAGAGTAGGCAGATCAAGGCAGTCCTAGTACTACGTAATGAAGGCTATAAAATCTGGTCACTGTCTTAATTAAACGGAGCTATTCACCACCTTGGCTTCCTGCCTCCATGCATTGCGCGAGATCAGGCCTTTGCTGGACAAAGGCCTGGGAGTATGGGGTAAGAGAATTCCCCAACAATTAATCCCCTTTATAATCTTGTCTTTGTCTCTGCCCTACACCCTGAAATGGCTGGAAACAGTTTAAGGCTTAGTCTGGGTAGATTGCCCAAGGCTAGTCCCCTGACCCTCCCCCCCACTTCCTCATGATTCAGCATTCTGTATATTCTCTCTACATCAGCATTATGCACAAGGATCAGTTTCTAGGGTAAGACATAAGTTTATTTTAAGGAAAACCCCACCGATGACCAATTAGCCCCACACCCTGGGTTATGGTGCAACTATTCTGCTGACCAAGCTAGGTCCCCCCCCCCCCTCAGACCATAGATCAAGTAGGGGTTACTTTCTGGGGAATTCCCCTCGTACCCTCCACCCAGTTATAAGAAACTGGTCGCGCCCCTGAGGGCCACCTATTCTAGGAAGTGGACCACCCTGTGTCACAGGATGGTCGCACCCCTGAATCTAGCCATATTCCCTAATTAGCTCTGAGCCGATGTATTCAATCAATGGCTGATCTTTGTTTCTGTAAGTCATTGCTTCTGCTAGCACAACCTCCCCAATTGTGTCATTGTGGTTTTTGCCTTTATAAGCCTATAAGTCCCTCAGTTCGAGACTGCCCGATTTGAGTGTACTTTGGGTTTGTACTCCAGGTAGTCGCGTGCTTGGCCAATAAATCCACACTTAAATTTACCTTGGACCCAGGTCTCATCTCGCTGTTCTTTTCTACACAACATTACCAGGTCCCCTGCTCTCCTGTAGCCACAAGCGCTAGTGCTCCTTTTTTGCCTCTGAACAGTGACCATGCTCCTAGCTCCCTTGTGGCTGACCATAAGCTTTCTGCTCTGCCCCAGAACTACAACCAAGAACTCTGTATGGGCAATACAGTTGCCAATCAGTACCAGCTTAACTAAGTAACAGCAAAGGTTTCCCTGTAATCTCTTTCTGACCAGTTATCCAACTGCCTTACTATCTCTATGCTGAAAGCTCCTAAAGCTGCTGTTACAGCTGCCTCCAACTATTGCTGCTAGCATTGTATCAAGTGCACTCAGGATTCACCTCCACCCTAGTGTCACAGGTCTCTCCTGCTGACTGCCTAAGTTTTCTTAGGCTTGAAAAATGTCTCATCCTTACTTTTTTGTTACTCTGTCACTCCAAATTTGATTTGAGGCATCATTTAACATTTTTTTTGGTGGTGAATCTTGAGAGAAATTGTGTGATTTTTTGTATGTTTTCTTTTTGTGGGTTTTTTTTTGGCCTTTTATCTGATATCTTGGCTTTGCCTTTCTACTCTCTAGTTTTGATCTTTCATTAGCTCCTCCTTTTCCAAACTGGGAATAAATACACATTGCAGTGTCTTTTTCCAGGCTCCTTTAATTTAGGTATCTACTGTACCCTTACCCTTCTCTTGATTTTGTGAAATGGAAGACATTGGCACAGGACTACTCAGCATCGCATGCCCACATCAGAGAAGGCGTTGTGCTTTATGAGCATAACAGAATTGAAATAGCTCAAAGGAAACATAGGATGTAAAAATTTAGAGTATCTACCTCAAATGCTCACTCAGAGTATTTGGGTCCAGTCTATGGTAGAGCATTCTGAACTCAGATTAATCTCATCAGCCACAGATGGACACGTTGAAACTTGATGCTAGCATAGTGATGTCATTTTGGTCCTCTTCAAGAATGAAGAACAACAACAACAACCCATCTCCCCAATAAAAAGGGACCTGGCCACTCTAAATTACTGTTTTTCTTTCCTCTTTCATCCTTTTCTTCCCCTATTATTATCCAACATTGACTAGATTAGGCAAAATTCAAGTTAAAAGGGCCTTAATAACACTGTGTATAGGCCAGTTTTCAAGGAGCATGGTGGGGCAATATTTCTGGTAGAAAAGCCCTAAAAGTCTTTTATAACACAGTAACAGACAAAGTATAAAATATGTAATAGGAATGTAATAGGAAATGAAAAGTTGCTTCACTAATTTTCAATAATTATCTTTGAGATTTCAAATTTTTGAGGAACAATAACAAAAAGTTATTCATGATATCCATTCAAGGTTTATATTTTCTTTTTTGCAGAATTCTTTTAACCAGGAAGTCAATTAACACCACTTTGGTTTTATGGATGCTAAGAAATTCTTAATTTTATTGATACTGGGGAGTAAAAAGAGAAATAAAAGGAAAGTTGTATTGAAATGAGGTGAAAAATTAACTTTGACCATGATATCTTCTTAAAATAACCAAAATTTTCATCAGTCAAGTGTTTTTTATTTTAGCTCACACACAAAAAATATATATCACTAACTTTGGCATGTTTATATCACTAAAAGGTAGGTCAATGACTCTTCCTGGCTAATCTTTTGAACACTTAAAAGTTCTATCTTGTGCTGGTCAGGTCATTTCCCCTTGTAGTACATGATAAGATTTGATGGTCTATAAACTTATCTTCTGAAGAAGCTTTCTATGATGTACAAAATTACAGAATAACTACTCACTAGAGAACTGAATAAAATGATTTAAAACAGTAAAACTGACAATCTATCTTATTAAGTTTATATATAATGTTGTTTGTTTTCTACCACCATGATTCAGCCCTGACTTTTTTCCTAAGTACATGGAAATGGGGAAAAAAGTTTTCTTGATTACATTTTATTTATCTGGATTTGATAGATAATTTCTAAGTATTCAGAGTTTCCATGAAGAAGTGAATTTGTACTTTCATTCTAGATGCTTAATGTGTCTACTTAGGGGAAGACTGAAACTTTAAGCTTTCAAGAACTTATTGAATCATGACTCTGTTGTCCAATGTGTGAGCTACCCCTGAAGCTCTACACTGTTTGCAAATCTAACAAGGATACACTTTTGCCTTTTCCTACATCATTTATTTTAATAGTACAAATCCAAAGAACATTTATAGATCTCTGATAGATTGCCCTAGACATCCTTAGCTCTGTTTGAATTCAGATAAGAGTCACTTTAATTCCATCTCAAAGCCACACTCAGGAATAGCCAGGTAGGAAACATTCCTTTTCAAAGGAAGACAATGAGGCAACTGATTCAGGAGGGTCCCATCTTAGGTTGAGGCTAAAATTGTCCTCTTGGCTTTTCCTAGAAGCAAACCTTCACCTGTAGTAGGATCACATTCCCTCTGAGTATTTTGTGGCATTTCTCTCAGGTGCTGATTTAATGCAGACAACTATATCTAAACAAACTCAAAATAAAATTATTTTTGGTCCCAAGGGCTTTTACCTCAAATGATAAGTCTCACCAATCATAGTTTAGGGCTAGATGCAAATGTTTTTTTTTCTTTTTTACTTTTATGTCATTTCAATAAGCAATAAAAATTTACCATGACTTACACACATAAGAGATTTTACTTAACAGTAAGTCAAGTTCATTGTTTAGGAACTCCACAACCTGAATAAGCTTTTATTTTTTCCTGTGGCTGATGATCTTGCCCTCCAGATGATTTCTGGGGACCTGGCAAGTTTCAAATAAGGAAAAATCACTAGGGAACCCAAAGAAGGGGTTCTTCCTCTGGACTAATGAAAGCCACATATTTTCTGCATGGCAAGTCCCCTGTTAGTTTTTCCATGAATTATTTTTCTTTTCCCTTGCCAGGATGTCTTTCAGGGTTCCCTTATTTTATTTTTAGGATCCCAATGTATGTTAACTGGCACATGTGGCCTTCAGTTAGATCCCACAGCCTTACTTTGAAGGCAACCTTGGCCATCTTCCTAATGGAAGAGAGTAGGGAGTGTCTACCCTGCTTACACTTAGAGCTGCTGTAGGAACAATTTTAGGTTTCAGCATTATAACAGTAATTCTAAATAACTTAGTTAATGATGTCACAATTTTCATAAGTGAGAGCCAAACTGTTTTAACTGTAAGAATTGGTTTAAAAGAATTATTTGTTTCCATTTTCTTTTAGTTTAAGAAAATAGATTAAAAGTTGCTTTGCCTAACACCATTTCTGGCTCACAATGGCCACTCAAGTTTTATAACATAAGAGAATTTTACTACAATTTAGAAACACAAAGAGTAAACTTCAGATGTTATTAATTGCATTTCCAAATCATCGCATATAAAAATTATTAATAGCCGATTGGGCTTACTAAATAAAAGGCTGGCTGTAGAGGCTGGATTCTGACCTCATTTCCTCCTCTCCTTTTCCCCTCTACTCAAAGTTGCAGAGCCTGGATGTGGGGGTGGTCAATTTTGGAAGGAGGGAAAAAGAGGACACTGCTCTTTGTATAGGAGGGACTAAGGACCAAGGAATGCCAGGAGATTGTGAATTCCAGTACCTGAATTAAAGGTCCAGGGAGACATTGAGGAGTGGGATTTGGTGAATAAGGAGTTGGGTCCCTAAGGACTCTATGAGCTCTCAGCTATCAGAAACTTGGAGCAGAAGCTCCAGATTCCTGTGCCATGGGAGCAAGAACTTGGGGGTTTTGTTCAAATAAACTTCAGTTCTGTGTCCATTCCTTAAAAACATCTTTGAAAACAAAAGCTTTGAACTTGCCAGTCAAGATGACTGGAACTCTGGAAAAGACCTAGTCCTGCCAAGGCCCCTTTCCCCTGTACTGGAGAGCTCAAAGCTTCATCTCCAAGGGGGCTGTTTTCAGTTCTATGCATTTTCCCAATTTATCTTTGTTCCAAATAGTAACTAGAATGAATTCAATTACCTGGATCTATATTCCAAATGATATTACACAGTTCTCTTTCTGTGACCCAGGAAAGGGTTAAGTGCTAGTTCTATTCCAAAGCCTAGCTTTGAAACCTGCTTCTCTTTCATCAGTGAAGTGACCCCTTTTCTCTTAGATAGATCTGAGGGGAGAAGTTTCCCCCTTCCTTTTTTTGTGTCTGTCTCCCTGCCTCCAGAACTTGGCCAGAGTCCAAGGAATTACAGAGAGAGAAAGAGAGAGAGAGAGAAAGAGAGAGAGAGAGAGAGAGAGAGAGAGAGAGAGA
>JAQQSZ010013089.1:0-11846 GCA_028646595.1 Phalanger gymnotis | reverse complement strand
TATTTTGCCTTGGAGCATGATACTCAGTTTTGCTGGGTAGGTGATTCTTGGTTTTAATCTAGGGCATGCTCCGCCCGGCTCCTGGTCTGGGTTTGTCTGTGCCATCCACGCTGGGCTCTGTTCTGCTCCCCTCAGCTCCCAGCTCCGTGTGGGATAGACCTCACCCAGAGACCATCCAGTCTGTCTTGGGCTGGAGCCCTGCTTCCCTCTGCCACTTTGTGGGTTCTGCAGTTCTAGAATTGGTTCAGAGACTTTTTTTTATAGGTTTTTGGAGGGACTTGGTAGGGAGCTCATGCTAGTCCCTTCTTTTCAGCTGCCATCTTGGCTCTGCCCCCTTTGTTTTTCTTCTTGAAGTAGAGTTCTCATTGCGTGAAGGCTGTAATTAGTTGATTTCTAGTTATTCAAAGCACTGTGGCATATCAAACATCCTCAAAGCTCTTGCTTTCATTATTCCTATGTCTAGAATGCTTTCTTCTTTACCACCCCAAAGCCTCATCTCTCTCTGTTTATAGCTTTGATATCATGCTTCATTTCAAATACATCAGTTCAATATCTCTTTCACAAAGGCTTCCTTAAATTCACTAGTTCAGAGTGACTTTTCACTTTTCCACTCCTATAAATCTTGCATTCTTCGAACTTTTATTCACATCGTACTTTAATGTGTAATATATTTCTCTGTCGATATGCCTTATAAACTTTCTTTTTGTACCCCTGAGAGAAGATTATGTTTAATTTCATCTTAGCATTTCCCCAAGCATATAGCATAGTGAATCAAATATTATAGAAGCCTGATAAATGAGTGTTGAAATTGTGATGCATGAACATATGCATGAATGTTACTTTGCTATGCAAAATAATGGCTATCAACAATTCAGAGAAGCATGAAAAGATGTGTTTGATTTGATACAGAGTGAAGTAAGCAGAACCAGGAAAATAATATACACATTGACTATCACAAAAAACTAACAAAATACCAAATTGAACAATGTATAATTATAATTGCCAAACTTAAACAGATAATAAAAATGTATTATTTATTAACTAGGTGAAAGACTAGCTCAGAATCTGGCAAATAAAGTAAGACCCGCTTGATATTTTTGTTAGTTTTACTGAATGGCTTTTTTCTGTCTCTTTTCCTTTCTTTAAAATTTTCTCAAAAGAGAAAACTGTCTGGAAAGGACAAAGATTTGGAAATTAAAATGTTATAAAAGTGAAAGATATCAATCAAAATTTAAAACTAAAAAAGTGTTTGTTGAATGACTGAATGAATGAGGAAATTCAAAAATTGAGGAGGTGAAGTTTGGGTCAACAGAAGAGAGAATAGCCAAATCTGCACACACAGAAATCACATATTTATCATAAGAGAATTTTTTTCCTTTATTGGCTTTAGTTTCACAATTTCCTTTTGAAAGCAGGTCCCATAACTAGATGAAGTTTAGCTTTTCTATTTAGGTGAGATTTCAAGCTTTAGCTCAGGTGATTAATTGTTTAGTGATAGAAGAATTTCTGGCTTAGCTTTATTGCCTCTATTTACTTACGATGAACATTTTCTGTCACTAGTTATAGCTCTGGTATTAATGGTTCATCTGAAAATTTCAGTTCTATTCCCAATGTTTACCGACTAGTTTATAATTTTGCCAGATGCAGATCTCTCCTTTTGGCTTTCTGCTTTTTGATGTATAAATCTTTACCTTCCTCTTCTGCCTTCTATAAAATTCCACTGTATCCATTCTCTCTATGTTCACTTGGGCCCACTGTTTTTTTGTGTACCATGGGATTACACTAAGCATATAATGAACTAGATATTAAAATGTCTCTGTTGATAAATGTGATTGGTAGAAGTACCTATCAATGAATCTTTGGACAATTTTTATTTCACGTTTAATTTTACCACCCTGCTACCACCAGCTAAGTTAATTAGACAGCGCAGAGTCACACCGGTAAGGAAAAAATGGGGGGGGGGAAGGATAATTTAATTGACAAGAAGCTGGGGCATGATGAATAGAGTGTTGTCAGGAAGATCTTGAGAAAAATCCTACCTCCATCATTTACTAGCTCTGTGATCTTGTGCAAGTCCTTTAACAGCTGTCTGCCTCAGTTTCTTCATCTGTAAAATAGAGGTAATATAACACTTAGCTTCCAAGAAGTCTTGAAGATCCAATGAGATTCTATAAATTTTGGAAAACCTTAAAAATCTATGTAAATGTTAGCTACTATTATTATTATTATTCATTCAAGAAGCACTTATTAGACACCTTTAATGTAAAGAGTTATGAGCTAAATGCCAGAGGCAGGGCAAAAAAATCATTTAGATTATCCAAAATCTTGGAGATTGTAGTCTATTAACAAGTTGAGACATATACAGAGAAAATTCAGATTAAAAAGAACACAAGGCAAATATAAGTTGATTACCTTTAATTTATTATCTACATATTTTGTTTGAACACAATTGTTAGCACATTATTTCCTGCTTTAGACTCTGAGCTTCTTGATAACTGGGATTGGTTTTTTTTTTTTTTGTCTTTCTTTGTATCCCCAGCACTTAGCTCAGTGCCTGGTAGGTAGAAGGCATTTCTATAAGCATAATAGTTAATAGCATAATAAATATTTGTCAATTAACTGCTCAGTTATAGAGACAAGCAGAGTTCTGCATCTGACAGGAAGAGGATAACCATGAATCCTGCCTAGGGAGACCTCTGAATCTTTCAAAGGGGCTGGGCAGATTATTGGGGTGGTATCATAAGAGTGACATGTTGGGATATTATGAAATTTAATGGAAAGTAATCTTGGTGCCAGTCTTTCTGTATTGTTATGGTTGTTTCTTTGAATTCCACAAATGATGATCAAGGGCTATGTCTATGAGCACAATCTTGTGCCTTTCACATACTATGTGCATCAATGGCCACTCTAGAAAACACCTACTATCATTTAAGACTTTTTCTTTTGCAAATGACACATGATCCTCTTTTGTTTCATGGATACACTTTGATGTCTATGGTTGCAATCACAGTCTTCTCTTCCTCCCTGACATTTACTTTTCTTGATTCCCTACTTCAGTAAATCCCCATGCCCTTTACAGGTTCTGTAGTTAATAATGACAATGCTTATTTAATACAAACTAAAGTAAGTCAGGCTTGGGGAAATGAGATCCGATAGTTTATATATTCTGAGCATGCATTTTCTGAGCATCTGAAATGGATTAAAAGAAGGAGGTATCTGTGTATGTAGGAGGTGGCAAGGAATGAGTATAATTATTAGGAACAGTTCCTTACATAAAGTCTAAATCTGAATCTCTATAACCTCTGTCTATTGCTATTGTTTCTGCACTCTCTGGCCAAGTACAGGTACAAAACCTTTTACATATGTCAATTCTTCAAATACTTCAATGTGGTGGTATGGAGAAACATGTCCCCCTGAACTTTATTCTTATTCAGGTTAAATATACCCAGTTTAAATTTTTTATTTTTATTTTTAACTGAGTTTCACATGGCATGAAATTGAGGCTTTATTTCCTTCTTTTGAGTGATCTTCAGCCTTAAAGGTGCCACCCAGAGGTGAAAAAAATATTCTAGATGTGGTTAGACTATAAGCTGAGTATAGGAGAAGGATAGTCTCCCTGAATCTAGACACTATGCTAAGTTTGCTGCAGCCCGATATCTCACTCATTTTTTTTTGTCTCCTCACACTGGTAAATCCTATTTAGCTTGGAGTTCACTAAAAACTCCAAATCTTTCTTAGAAAAAACATTGTCAGTCTTCTTATTCAAGTCCAGTGTTCCTTCTACTATTTTATTTTATATTACCTGACTAAGGACCATCTCCAGTTCTCTCGTTCTATATCTTGCCACTAGACCCAGATGGTTCCGGGGCAGAAAGTGAGGCCGGTGACTTTGTCCAGCCCTCTCTCTCCTAAATCCAATTCACTTGAATATCACAGCATCACCTCCATGATATGATGGTCCTCTTGGAGAATGAAGGACGAACAACAACAACCACCTTATCATGTCCCCTGGCATCAATAGCCAGATGAAGTTAAGGAGGATATGCAAGGACTAAGGCACCTTCATTTTCTGCAACAGGGATTAGTTTGTTGTGGTTGCTTTTTTTTCCCTAAAAGGCAAGCAGGGTAGCTATGTGGTGCAGTGGATAGAGTGCTGGTCCTGGAATCAGGAAAACTCTTCTTCCTGAGTTCAAATCCGTCCTCAACACTTACTAGCTGTGTTACCCCTGGGCAAGTCACCTTACCCTTTTTGTCTAATTTTTTTGTCTGTAAAATGAACTGGAGGAGGAAATGGCAAGCCACTCCAGTAGCTTTCCCAAGAAACCCTGCTGAGGTCGTAAAGAGTTGGATATGACTGGACAATTACTACACACACACACACACAAACACACACCCACACACGGCAATGAAGTTACTCCAGATTGGCCCCTGCCTCCCTTTATGTAATGTCTCAGTCCCACCCACGTGGAGTTGCTCTGATGTCATATATATCTAAGGACCACAAGAGTCATCATACTTTACCCTGTGGACTGGATGAATTTCCATTTGGAGACAAGGAGGTTGGGTGGGGGTGACATGTTATGAGAAACTAAGCGACACTGTATTGTTGTTGCATAGTCTTGCTGTGTTAGGGCAGAATAAACCTCCTATTCAATGACTTATGAGTTCCTCATTATATGACAGCATCTAACCCAAACTACCAGTGTGCTAGTCTCAGGCTTAACCCTAACAGAAGGCCTCCTTCCTTTCAAGATACTCAAGATGCTGTTAAAACCTTTTTTTAAAAAGAAACAAGCATGGAAATTTCCTTAAATTCATCAAAAACAGTACAGCCTTAAAGCATTTTTAAGGCTCTCAATAGCTTTCTCCACGGATACTAATTGGTAGGGGCAAGATCATCTTGTTTTGTCCCCAGCCACTTAGCCCCCTCCTACTTACCAATTCACATGTCATTATAGGAGTAGCTAGTAACTGTTTTTTTTTCTCCCTCCCATTCTTTATTCATGTTCTTTTGTGTTTTCTTGTTTTCCACTTTTGTCTCTAAAGTTATTAATTATGTTGTTACAACTTGTCCTTGTCATTTAAAATTATTTTCCACTTTCTGTTCCTTGCTTCCACACATAACATTTCTTACAGCCATCCCATGATGGAACAGTTCCAAAAGAGAAGAGCTCCGTGAAAAAGTGATGGCAGGGAATAGCCATGACTCTTTGAGGCTGCCAGCATTTAAGACCTGCAGTGTGAATTATTTCTGAACTTGTACCCATTGTGTCTCCCCCAAATATTTAATATTAATTGACAGGCTGTGCTTTCAGATTCTTCTTTAACCAAGAAGAAATCTCATAATCCTTATATATCAAAGAAATATTTTTTGGAAGGGGGAAGGCAAGGCAATTGGGGTTAAGTGACTTGCCCAAGATCACGCAGCTAGTGTGTCAAGTGTCTGAGGCAAGATTTGAACTCAGGTCCTCCTGACTCCAGGGCCAGTACTCTACTCGTTGTGCCACCTAACTGACCCAAGAAGAAATCTCAAATGTTCTGGAATCTGTTAGCACACCACTTTATTTAAGTATTCAAAAATATTGCAAATACTATTATTTGTCTTTGAGAGGAGGAATTTTTTTCCAAGTTAATTTTTTTTTCTGAAAGTGAACATTTATATACTGGTCTTCCTGACTAATATGTTCCATGGAATGAAAGTTCAATGATTTTGGAGCAGGGTTTGAATTAGTCTAATTCCATCCAGTTTTAGGGTTAACCTAGACCACAAAATAAAAAAAAAATTACCTGGACAACATATTGTAGTAGAATGAATCTTTAACGTGGAATCGGGAGATAACTGCATTTGAACTCTGTCTCTGGTGCTAATTAGCTGTATGAAAATAGACAAATCACAATGAGTCTGGGCCCTTATTTCCCTTCTATAAAATGGAGATTATAATCCCTTTACTACCATCCTCAGAGTTGTGAAAATAAAATGAGATAATCCACATAAAGCCATTTGTATCCCTTAAAGTACTATATAAATATGTTAACATTCTCAACATCCTTACAATTAGCTCCAAGTCTAGCTTCAACTGTAGAGTGTGTACTATGATTTGAAAGATGGTCAACTATATAATAATAATTATATAATAACTTTCCTATGTATTGATTTACATTTTATAAAATAGTTCCCTCCTCTTAAAGAAAGATGGTAATAGAGGGAATTGTAACTACCTAAGCAGATCCATGTGGGAGAAGTTCTTGGGAGGAAAAAAATATGCTTTGGGAGGAAAAAAATATGTACTCTGACTGAAGACCTGGGTTCTAATCCTGCTTCAGCCATTTGTCTCCTTTCTGACATTAGACAAATATTTTTATCTTTCTGAGGATCAATTTCCTCATTTTTAAAAGGAGGTGGTAAGATTATATGACTCCTCAAAACTCTAAGTCCAGTGAGATAAGCTAGTACATGTGGAAAGAACAGACCTTGGAGTCAAAATTAGAATTCAAATCCCACCTTTGCTATTTATACCTGGGCAAGTAATTTAATTTCTTGACGCACCTCACTTTCCTAATCTGTATAATGACAGAGTTGGACTCGATATTATCTTTGAGGTCCTTTACAGCTCTAAAGTGACATTGATTTTGGCCGCTCAGGGCTTCAATCCTCCGGCTTTAAATCTATGATCTTAAACCTAGAATAGTTTTCAGGGACCACCCTCTCTCCCTTCCTTTTTTCCCTCCCTCCTTCCCTTTCTTCCATCCATCCTTCCTTCCTTCCTTCCTTCCTTCCTTCCTTCCTTCCTTCCTTCCTTCCTTCCTTCCTTCCTTCCTTCCTTCCTTCCATCCTTCCTTCCTTCCATCCTTCTTTCTTCCCTCTCTTCTTGCTTTTAAAATACATTTTATTATTGAATTTTGTTTTCCATCCTGGTTATTTTCTGTATGAAAAAGAAACCATCCCCCAATAAGAACCAGGAATTGAACTCATGTCTATACACTACAAATCCAATACTCTTTCTACTGCTCTCATTTCTAATGAGAAGGTTGGACTAGTTGATCTCTAAAGTCCCTTTCAGCTCTAACAATTCAACAATTCAATAAGAATACAACACTTGGACTAGTTTCGAAATCTGAACATTGTCAAACTAGGCTTTCTAGAAAAGACATTCAGTAAGCAGGTCACTGTTGTTGAACTTGATAAGTATAATGAGAAGAGAGGAAGTGGAGAGAATAGAAATATAATCATTCCTCAAAGAAAGGAAAATAGGAGCTGAGAAAATAACTGTTTTCTCTTTTCAAACAGAACATAAAAGAAAAAGAAAACCACCAGGGTACATGATAAAAGCTGGCTGAAGATGGAATGGGAGATTTCAGGACCAGAAATTGATTCTCTGACAACTGCACATTTATTTTAGGCTTAAATAAAGACTGTACTTGGACTCTGATTCCATCTTCCTATAGCAGGAGTATGAACATACCCAGACTCCCTTCCCTGAGGCTGAGGCTTCCACCTACTGAGCTATTGTTGAAAACTGAGCAGGAGTACTTTTTCCCATTTGAATTCAAGACATCAGCAAGTCCTGATGTGAATCAGCAGGTCTGCAGACCCCACGCTGAAAAAACTGGGGAACATAAAAAGATTTTATCTGATTAAAAATAGAGCACTTGATAACCGTTTGCTATTTATCATAACTGTTTTGCGTTTATCAACAAAGGCTTTTGCAAGGAGAAATATGAAGGAATTGAAACTTTCTTGGTCCTTTTCCTTAAAAGATTTTATTTCTCCTATCCACTCCTCCCCACCCCACCCTTGACAACCTATAAAAAAGAATCAAAATAAGCATAGATCAGTCTCACAAATGACAATACCAAATACATACCTATTTGTTCATTACTTCAGACTTCTAAATGCTTCAGACAACTTCTTATGCTATAATATTCTTTCCCTCCTTCCAAATTTTCTTAAGCAATTCCTTGAAATTCAAGCCTATTCCAGAAGGTTATTATAGAGAAGTAAACACAGAGAAGTCACTGGAGCTAGAGCTAGATGATCTGCCTTCAAATCCTGGCTCTGTGTAATCACTTACACCTGGATCTTAGGAAATAAACCATTTTTACTTCTCTGAATATCTGGAAAGTTGGAGGATTGAATCTGATGTCCTCTTTGCTATTTTCCAGCTCTAAATTAATAATAATTAATAATTCTATTAATTAATAAATGAGTCTCTCTCTCTTCCCCCCCCCCCCCAGTTTTACTTTTGTCTTCACCTTTTGTGGAGATGACTCCCAATTATACAATATATAATGCTTTTACACATACACGCATTTTTAACCCTGGAAGGTAGATAGGTACTACAAATACTATTAAGCTCTTTTCAAAAATGAAAAAAACAGGTGCCCAAAGGTTCAAATGAGCACCACCATCCTTTACCATTCTACTCTTTCAATTATGAAAAACTTTATAGTCCTTACCTTGTTGATTTCTTTGTTGGGAATGGCTCCTAACATATATTTTTCTCTCTCCCAAGTAGTTAATGATATGAAAACAAAATTTAATCCTTTAAGAATTCCACCTGACTTCATTATTTCTGTTTAAAGTTAGAACTTTCCCTTGGTCTTCCATATTCATAACCCTGGGTATAACTTTGATTCTTTCCTTTACCTAACTTCTGTTAAAAGGAAAGCTCTTTGTTCCATCTTTTCCCCTGGTTAATGAGGCAAAACTCCAGACAAAGAGAATTGAAAGGAGCTTTGAATTCAAGTTTATCAAACAGTTATTCAAAGCTTTGACAGCATAATCATTGGAGATCAGTAAGGGATTCAAGATGGAGGCAGCTTTTATTGATAACTTTCATAATGAAATAAAGACAGTTCAGATACATCTAGGTCAGAAAGAGGGACTGGGCCATTTCCCCTCAGTACCTACCCAATTGCTAGCACTTGAGGGCTAACAGGCACATATTCTGATCAGACTCTTCCCTTACTAATCATATCCTAGACTATCTATAGAACTAATCCTCACTCCATTAAAGTTTTCCTCTTTCACCTGTCTTTCTCTTGTCTGCTTCTTCAAATTGGCCACAGTCAGAAAGGGCCAGAGAGACTCTCCTTTTCTATTTTTCTATTTTTTTAAAGCCTTGAAGGTTTTAAAGAAATTCCTAGGTCCTAGTCACCTCTAGCCCCCTTCCATCATTGTGAATAGCTATCCTTATTATCTATATCAGGGTCAGGGCCCAGATAATGGTGGAAGTGGAGTAGGTGGTGCCATGTGGCTGCTACTGGGGTTGGCTAGTCTTCCTTTAGGCCCCATTGTGTTTTTTTCTGAATTTCCCAATCCATTCCTTAATCCCTTTCCCTCCATCTTCTACCTTTGAAGGTAGTCTGGTCTTTGTCTTAAGATAAAGAAGACAATTGTTAGTTCAAGGCCTCTCTCACCAGTCCTAAAAATTCCACATTTGCCTAGGCTTTAGATCCTCAAATCAAGTTTAAAATGCATTTCTGACTGATTGTAATACCTAACACACACCATCCCTTATCTGGTTGAAATATGTTTTTTTCCATAATTTTCTCAGTGCCTATCTAGCTTCATATCACAGTTGTGGATATAACTGGCAGGATTTTCCCAGACTATTGTAGTTTGTCTATCTCGGATTCTCATTCCCTTTATGAATACCAGTATTCCCATGCAAAGGCATCCAACAACTTTTGCTTATCTTTCACAGTCTTTCCTTTTCTTCTGCCTTCCCTTCATGCACAAATAAAAAAAATCAAAATTTGAATTTTGGGACCTATTTCTCCTTTATCTGCCCTGAGTTTGAGGAAGTTAAATTATTTGCCACTCTATAGCTTAACTAATTGCTGGGGAGGGGGTCTATTCCAGTATGCTTTCAGGCAGTGCCTGATGCTGGCTCATGGGGTGGAGCAGGCCCACCCACAGTGATAGACAGGGATAAAAGCCCTCAAAAACTCTTACCTAGCTCATCAGCTCTTAAAAGAAAGATTCTTTGTTTGATTTTTCACCTTGAATAATGAGGCAAAACTTAGGACAAAGAGAATGGAAAAGAGTCTATTAAAAACATGTCAAGGTAGCCCACATTGATGGGCTGATCACTGGAGATCAGCAAAGTATTCAAGATGGAGTGAGCTTTTACTGATAATTTTCATAATGAGATAATGACGATTCCTGTAGGTTCAGCTCATTTGAAAGGGGATGGACTGTTGCACCTCAGAGTCTCCCCAAATGCCAGCACGTGAGGGATACCAAGTCTTGCTATTGAGGTTTAGGGGTACTTGAGACCCAAAAATACTGAAGTGCCAGGTCTTGCCCACATGAATTCAACCAAAGCCTTCTTTTAGCCAAAGAGAAAAACAAAATTTTTTAAAGATCTGCCATATTAGCTAGACTCTTAAGAAACCTCACCATTGGCTAGACTCTTAAGGAATCTGAGCATTTGTGATGCTTGCAAGACAGAACAATCTGAGCTAGATTGAATCTGAGCACCTTCATGGAGGCAAGATGGATCTTATATACAGAAAGACTGTGGGAGAGATCTAGGGTTGGCAAGCAGTCTGGAGTGATGGGAAGAGGGGTTTAAATAGGGTGTTGAGGAGGACTCTAAGAAGGATCATTTTAAAAATACATTTAAATTTATTTTTAGTTTTCAACATTTGTTTCCAACAGATTTTGAGTTACAAATTTTCCCCCCATCCCTACCCTCCCCCCCACCCCAAGATGGGATGTATTCTAATTGCTTCTTTCACCAGTCTGTTCTCTCTTCTATCACCCCACTCCCCACCCCCCATCCCATTTCCCCTTACTTTCTTATAGGGCAAGATAAATTTCTGTACCTCATTGCCTATATATCTTATTTCCCAGCTGCATGTAAAAATTATTTCTTTAACATTCATTTTTAGAATGTTGAGTTCCAAATTCTCTCCCTTCTTCCCTCCCCATCTACCCTCCTTGAAAAGGCAAGCAATTCAATATAGGTTATAAATATATTGTTATGCAAAACAGTTCCATAATAGTCATGTTCTGAAAGACTAACTGTATTTTCCTCCATCCTGTACTGTCCCCATTTATTCAATTTTCTCCTTTGACCCTGATCCTTTTCATAAGTCCTTTATGATTTTTTCTTTCCCGTTTACCTTTTCATGCTTCTCTTGAGTCTTGTTTTTGAAAGTCAAATTTTCTATTCAGCTCTGGTTCTTTTCATTAAGAATGCTTGAAAGTCCTCTATTTTGTTGGAAATCCTCTGGTTCTAGAATATCAGGGCAGTTTTCCTTGATAATTTCTTGAAAGATGATGTCTATGCTCTTTTTTTTAACCATGGCTTTCAGGTAGTCCAATAATTGTTAAATACTTTCTCCTGAATCTATTCTCTAGGTCAACGGTTTTTCCAATGAGATATTACACATTGTCTTCCATTTTTCAATGTTTTGGTTCTGTTTTATACTTTCTTGATTTCTCCTAAAGTCACTAGCTTCCACTTGCTCCATTCTAATTTTTAAGGCATTATTTTCTTCAGTGATCTTTTGGAACTCCTTTTCTATTTGGCTAATTCTGCCTTTTAAGTCATTTTTCTCCTCGTTGGCTTTTTGGAGCTCTTTTGCCATTTGGGTTAGTCTATTTTTTAAGATGTTATTTTTTCAGTATTTTTTGGGTATCCTTTAGCAAGCTGTTGAGACTCATTTTTTATGATATCTTGCATCCTTCTCATTTCTCTTCCCAATTTTTCCTCTACTTCTCTCACTTGATTTTCCAAATCCCTTTTGAGCTCTTCCATGGCCTGAGACCAATTCATATTTTTCTTGGAGGCTTTTGATGTAAGATCTTTGACTTTGTTTACTTCTTCTGGCTG
>JAQQSZ010013088.1:0-11846 GCA_028646595.1 Phalanger gymnotis | reverse complement strand
TTTTGAAAAGGGACAGGGTCAAGGGAGAAAATTCAATAAAGGGGAATAGCTTAGGAAGAAGCAAAATATAGTTAGTCTTTCACAACATGAATATTGTGGAAGGGTTATACATAATGATATGCATGTGGCCCATGTTGAATTGCTGGACTTCTTAGGGAAGGTGAGTGGGAAGGGAAGAGGGGAGAGAATTTGAAACTCAAAGTTTTAAAAAATAGATGTTCAAAAACAAAAAAGTTTTTGCAGGCAACAAGAAAATAAGATACATAGGCAATGAGGCATAGAAATTTATCTTGCTCTACAAGAAAGGAAGGGAAAAGGGGATGGGAGGGTAGTGGGGTGACAGATGGGAGGGCAGACTGGGGAACAGGGCAACCAGAATATATGCCATCTTGGAGTGGGGAGGGGAGGGGAGAAATGGGGAGAAAATTTGTAATTCAAACTCCTGTGAAAATCAATGCTGAAAACTAAATATATTAAATACAATTTATAAAAAGAAACTGTCCAGAGATCAAACTTCTCATAAGCCTGTTCGCTATTGCCTGGTATACCAGCAATGGAAATGGATTCCTTCCTTCCTTTGAGCGAAGGAATAATAAGATGCAAATATCACTGTATTGCTAACTGTTAAGACCTTAACTTAACCAAGTTTATGAAATCCATTCTTTGACATTGCTGTCTTGACCTCTTGGTTATCAGGGTGCCACCAGCTTTAGCATCAATGCCTTGCCTCCTTCTTTCTTAACCCAGCAGTCTGTCTAGAGGGCAGTGCTGTTTGTAGGCTCTTGCAGAGTTCCAAAGACCTATGATCTCATCAATTAGGGCACGGTTCCCAGCCTTTTTTGTTCTTCCAACACCTTTCAACAACAATAAAAGCAATGGGTTGTAAATCCCCAGGGTAATTTAATATGGTACTCTTGAAGTTCCATTCATCAAGTACCATAACTAAAATAATGATTCGTTTTTGCCCCCCAGAAACTTCAATTTAAAATTGACATCACGTAAGCATAATTTTAAAATTAAAATTTTGTTCTACCTATAATCATGAAAACTCTAATAATAAAATAGTTACAAAATTTTTTGTGGGACATTCTGTAAGAAATAAAAGAAACAATCCAGCAAGACAACATATGCTCACTATTATCTGCAAACTTTGATATTAAATTTCTTTATTTTGCAAATATTTTAGTGAAATAAGTTACAACTTGGAAGATACTTAACTTAGTCTAATAAGGATGTCAGCCTTTTTTATTTGAACAAAAGTTTGCTATATATGACTCAAAGTTCAGTGAATAATCTTAAACCTGGTTCTGGATTGAATTTCTATATTTCATTTTAAAACAAGAATAAAGTGAGAATACTTGTTTACACAAATGTAGTAGAAAATTGTGAGAGAATTTTACCAGCTCGCCTGCTGAAATAGAGAATTTTTTTTTCTAATTTTAGCGACCTAACCAATCAACAAAAATGAATAGCTAATTATAATATAAAATATAGACTCCTCTACTGGCTGACAAGTGCTATATTAAATGACATATGTACTTAAAGTTCAATTGCATATATTGCTTCATATTTAAACAATGTTTATATACAAGGTGTTCTAAAAGTCTTAGTTTAGTTTTAATCTATTAAAGCTTAAAACTGCACTAAGACTTTTGAAATACCTTTTTAGGCTTGTATTCCTCACGTTATATGTATCCTTTGGGAGAGTCTTTTGGGTTGATCTGTTTGCTGTTAGAGTTCAGAAAGCGTAACAGGAAGCCAAAGGCTCAAATATCAATGGCATAAATTAACCTTTGTTAAGGAAGAATCTCTACAGATGTAACTTTCTTCTTTCACTGCTGCACTGGCTACACTCTCAGAAAATTGACTGAATAATTTACCAATGTTGCTGACAAGTTCATTTGGAAATCTGCCAGACTGAACAATAGTAACATAAGCAAATGATAAGTTTTAATTGGAAAACAGTCTTAATAGTTTAATGAGAAGCAATTTAAAGTTTGTTTCTGCAGAACATTTGTGATTGTCAGTGATGGTTTCAAGATGGTTGGTAATGTGTGGGCCCTACAATCATGGTTTTCAAAGAGCTTGGCATTTGCACTGTAAGAATGCAAATGTTTGTAACATTTTGATCATATGATTACATAGCCAATAAGTTACGATTACAGGGTAATGAAGGAATGAGGAAGCTACTCTGTTGCAGTGTATAGAAGACAATTGAAAGTATGTATATGGATCTGACTATCAGTTGGGAATTAGTTTGTGCTCCAGTGTTGAACTGGGGGTGAGGAGGGATGGGGAGGGGAATTTGGAAACAATTTGATGACAGGTTGAAAAACTGCAAGAATACCTTGTGTTTAGACAGAAGGGGTCAGAATTTGGTGTAAACATCTCATGAATATCAAAATCGTTGTGTGCATGATTTTGATGATTCTGAATTTCTGCAGAAACAAACCTATAAGGTTTCAAACATGTCCATGCTTATTGCCACAGAAGGAAAATAGATTTGGAACAATTGTTAAGGGCACCATTGAAGAATTGTTAGTGTAAACTCCTTGGACCATTGTCATTCATGAACCACTAAATAGGAACCACTGAATTAGTGTTTTGCCTCCAAAGATGCAGATTACTATGCTCCCTTGCCTGCCTGGTCTATCTGACTTTTGCCCATGTTCTCTCATACCAGTGGCTACGTTAATGCCAAGTCAAGTCAAGTCAAGTCAAGAAGCATTTATTAAGTGTTTGCTATGTGCCTGGCACTATGCAATGTGCTAAGGATCCAAAGAAAGGTGAAAGACAGTCCTTTATCTCAAGGACCTCACAGTCAAATGGGAGAGATAACATGCAAACGACTATATACAAAGAAAATATATACAATAGAAATGAAAGGTAATCTCAGAGAGAAGGCAGTAGTGACGGGAGAAGGGGGATATTAGTAAAGGACTCTTGCATAAGATGGTACTTGACCTGAGTCTTGAAAGAATCCAAGGAAACCAGGAGGTAGAGGTGAGAAAGGAGAACATTCCAGGCATGGGGAGTCCTGTAAAAGGTGTGGAGTCAGGAAACGGAGGAGGAGGAGTAGCAAAAGGGTTAGTGTCACTGTATCATAGAATACAAAGAGGGATGTGGGAAGAAGTAATGTTTAAGAAAGGTAGGAAGGAGCCAGGTTATGGAAGCCTTCAAAAGCCAAGCACGATTTACATTTGTTCCTACAGGTAATAGAAAGCCACTAGAATTTACTGGGTAGGGGGGTGATATGGCCAGACGTATGTTTTAGGAACATCAGCTGAATGGAGGTTAGACTGAAGTGGGGAGAGACTTGGGGCAGGGAGAGCAACCAGAAGGCTTTTGCAACAGTCCAGGTAAGAGGTGATGAGAGCCTGCTTTAAGGTTCTTACAACCCCCAGCTTTGTCTTCTGGGCACAGTGAATAGAGTGATATGTCTGAAGTCAGAAAGTCCTAGGTTCAAATCCCAGTCTCAGACACTTCTGGGCAATTCACTTAACTTCTGCTTACCTCCATTTCTTCAACAGTAAAATGGAGATAATAACAGCAGGGTTGTTGTGAGGATCGGATGAGATATCTGACAAGATACAGTATAGTGCCTGGCACATTGTAGGCACCATATAAATGCTGATTCCCTTCTCACCCCCCTTTCACCTCTCTGCTACCATCACTACAGAGCCAGAAGGGGTCCCCCACAATCATTCTGTATTTTTGTTTATTCTATGGGTTATCACGAACAAAGAATTCCTCTCCGTGATGAGCTAAGCCAGCCCTTGGATTTCCAACGTACTTTGTTGCTGGGACCATACTGGAAGCCTTTCTAGTGTGATGGAACCTGCCAGAGGTTATGAGCTTTTGGGAACCTAGGAGGGACTGCATATCAGATGAGATGTTGGAGAAGGGCTTTGTGAAGATGTTGTGTACTCGAGTATAAATAATCCATCTTTGGCTGCTGGCTGCCGCAGGGGATCCACTGGTCTCACTCCAGTACCTAGAAATTCAAGCCCTGATGTGACAGAAACCAGAAACTGAGCAGAAAAAATTTGATATCCTTCAAGAACCTGTCTAAAATAAACCCATTAGTGAATACATTCATTTGCATAGTACCTAGCATATAGCGTTTAAGAAATGCTTTTTAATTAATTCATCATTTGGAGTCATGAAGTTTTTATTTAAAAATAGTGAATATAGTCTCCCACTTTGGGAAAGTTTCATTACGTAGAAATACCTATAACATATAAGTATTTTAGGATATATTTGTCAGAGGCAGAACCAGGCTTAGAAAAAAAAAGTTGTACACTAAAAAAAAGGTTTCTTATACATTCTTCCCTTCTCTTCAGGCTCCTTTCTTTTCCTAAACCCAGCCCTCTGAGGCCTGCCCTCCTTAACACCATGCCGAGAACACACACACACACACATACACACACACACACACACACACACACACACACACACACACACACACAGCTGCTTCATTGACACTGGCTTGTCCTGTGTTTTATCCTGAACAGTTCAGCAAGCAGCCAAACTAGGCAGCTGCCTACATGATCCAATCTAGGGGACTCCACAAAGGTCCCCTGCCTCAAAATGGTACTCCTCTAGCCTCTGGGCTAAAGTCTAAGTTTCTACTATTATACATTCCTTTGGATTAAGGAATGCTACAATTCCTAGGTTGAATAGCTACTAACATTTTAATAAATTTGTTACTCAAACCCATTTCAGTAACAACGCAGAAGGATGAAAGCGAGAAATTCAAAGCAGGGGCTTTACTTAACAAAAGCAAGACTGAACAGGGGAGTGCCCTGGGAGCACTATCAGCAGCACGAGGGCACTGGATAGCAATAGAAAACATCTTTTTTTTCCCCTCCTTGGATTTCAGTGTTGGCATGGTCATAATCTCAAGACTTACAAGACATACAAGAAGCTAGTTTCACATTAGTTCAGTTCAGCCAACGTTTATTAAACATCATGCTATGTGGAAGGCAAGAGGGAGTCAGACAGAGATGATAGAGAGCCAGCCTCAGAGCTGGAAAGACTTGTGTTCAAATCGTGCACTTTACACATACTGACTTTGTGACCTCAAGCAAGTCACTCAATGTGACTCTCTAAGTGTATAGATTGCAAAGAGGCTGCCAATTTGCTGGTGAAGAGATCAAACTAGTTCTTACCCTTACCAGCAATACCACTTCTAGGGCTGTATCCCAAAGAGATCATAAAAATGGGAAAAGGACCCACATGCACAAAAATATTTATAGCAGCTCTTTTTGTGGTGGCCAAGAACTGAAAATTGAGGGGACGCCTATCAGTTGGGGAGTGGCTGAACAAGTTGTGGTATATTAATGTGATGGAACACTGCAGACTTCAGAAAAAGCTGGAAAGACTTATATGAAGTGATGCTGAGAGAAGTAAGCAGAAACAGGAGAATATTGTACACAGTAACACCCACAGAGTGCGATGACTGACCTTCATAGTCTTAGCTCTTTTCAGCAATGCAAGGGCCTAAAACAATCCCAAAAGACTCATGATGGAAAATGCCATCACATCCAGAAGAAGAAATATGGAGTCTGAATGCAGATTGAAGCAGACTTTTTTGTGGTTTTTTTGTTTCATATTTTCTTTCTCATCGTTACTCCCATTTATTCTAATTCTTCTATACAACATGACTAATGTAAAATATGTTTAATAGGAATGTATATGTAGAGCCTATATCAGATTGCATGCCATCTTGCGTGGGGAGGGTGAGACAGGGAGAAAACTTAAAACCTGTAGAAGTGAATGTGGAAAACTAAAAGAATAAATAGTGTTCTATGCCTGATTTAAAAAAAAGAGAGGTCCAACTAGTTCTGCCGGGCCTCAGAAGAAAGAGCCAGGAGCAGTGTCAAAATGTGGAAAGGGCTTCCTCAGGAAGTGAGTTGCTCATTGCTGCCAGTATTCAAGAGAAGACTGGCTAGTCCCTTGTTGATGGTAGAAGAGATATTTGATCAGCTACAGCTTGAAACAGATAACCTTGTAGGTTCCCTCCAACTTAATGCCATTACTCTCTTGGTTCTCCTCCTACATCTCTGACTATTCCTTCTACTCTACTTTGCTAGATCCTCACATATCTCCTGTGTCTTCTAAATGGGCTTTTCTCTCACCATTGACATTCCTTTCTTTTGTCCCAATATTCTTTCCCTTAGTAAATTAATCTGCTCCCAAAGGTTCAGTTATCATCTCTTTCATATGACTCCCAATTCTTTGTATCCATCCCCTTGAGAGAAATGATTATTAATAACCAATAATTTAAAGAGATTCAGAGTTCTCTTCTTCTTGTAAAGTCCTAATTTAAAAAAAAAAAGTAGAAAGTTCCATCTCTTGAAGGACATTGTTGATAATGAGATTGAATTAACTCTCCTCCATCTTGGTCAGACCCCACCCAACCTTACGAGGAAATCTAAGGTGGGGAAGCCTGTTGTGTTCTACTCAGGTTTGGGTGGAGAAAGATCTTTTTGTCTAGATAGCCCAAAACTGTGAGAGGTCTGACTCTGTCCAAGGGTGACATGATGTCACTCTCAGCTTTTCATTTTAATATAGCTCACCTTCCATTGGGTTATCCAATCAGAGTTGATTGCCACCCCTCAGTAATACCTACTCTTTGAAGGGTATGTGGACTGTGAGCCCACCACCATGATTGCCTTTGTCAAAAAGAGAGGGCCAAATGACCATCCTTTGATTAATAACATGATGGTCTTATTAATAAAAATGATTCAATTATCCAGAAACTGTCTCTCAAAATTATTTTAATCATCACACCCCTGAGCTCCAACTTGACCCCATCAAACCTGGATATTCTGCTGACCCTGCAAACTCACCACATCCAAGACTGAAGTCATCTTTCTCCCTAAAAACCTGCCCTTTGTCCCAACTTTCCTATTTCTCTTGATGGCTCCATCTCCCAAGCCACCCATGCCTAGAATCCCAGAGTGGCCTTTTGCTCTGACTTCCTCTTTCCATCTTTCAGCCAATTAGTTCCCAAGTCTCCTATTTCTAGGCCATTTCTTGAACCTGCTTCCTTCACTAATGACCATTGAATTGGAGTGTAACCATTCCATTAGAATGCATCCTCAAGGGGAGGATGTTTTTTGACTTTGTCTCCCCATTTTCATGGGAAACAATAAATATTTGTTGTTTGATGGATTCATAATTGTATTTTCATTTGGTTGATTTCCACCACCTATTTCAGGCTTCTTGGACCTATTGTAGCAGCTTCCTATTTACTCTTCCTGCCTCAAGATTTTTCCCTCTCCAATCTACCTTCGCAGAACAATTTGAATAACATTTCAAATGCACTATTCTGACTGCCATTCAAAACGTTCAGTGGCACCCTACTGTCATTAGAATAAAATATAAACTTTATCCTGGCATTCAAAGCCCTTTATAATCATGCACTGAACTTCCTTTTCAACATCATTTCACATGAGTCTCCCTCATCCTCTGTAAACACAAGATGGAAATGAAACTGTCCCTGGCCTCAAGGAGCTTACATTCCAATTATTGTGGGTAGTATATATTTATATCCTAAGGTCTGACCATAGTTACTTTTTATTTGTCCAGACTCATGATTTTATCTATGCGAGAAATTCCCTCTCTACTGATGGAGACTGGCAATTCACCTGAAATTTACAGTCTAAGAAAGTTAACTGACCGATCTCAGAGAAGTTAAGGGGTGTGCCCATATTCACACAGCCAATATGTATTACTGTCAGGATGTGAACCCAGACTTCCTTGACTCCAAGATCAGTCCTTTAAATCCTGCTGTGTCTCAAGTGCTGAGCATAGAAGGTACAGTACACATTTTTATTGCATTGGTATTTGTTGACTAGGTTGAAATCAGGAAATCCCAGACAGAGCAAAAAGTCCAGTGAACATGTGAATAGCCATTTTCATGAGTCTGTGGGAAGATAGAATGTGTCAAATAGAGAAAGCAGGGAAAAGGAGAGACAAAGGGGGACTGCCTTGCCTCGCTCCTGAGCTGTCTGTCTTCAGGGCTCAACCGGCTAAGGAAAGCAGATCTGGTGGACCCATGAAACTGAAATAGCTAGTTTGTATTATTTTGTTCACATACAGATCTGCTTTTTTTACATTTCACATTTTTGCATTTACACATACATAACATACATTTCATTGGCACTAAGACACCAACCAAACTGAACATTAGGTCTGTGTGGTAAAATGTCCTAAGTTGAATTACGATAGCCTGGTTTTGTTCGGTTATGGGAATAGCTATGAAACAGACTAATCAAGTGTTCCCCAGCTCTAAAAACAACTCAAATTGCTTTGCCCTCCTTTTTCTACACTTATTATTTGAATCTACAGTGATTTAAATTAAATCCAGACAGGACCAATTTTTGTTGAACTCAGAGGACTGCAGTGGGACTCTGGAAAGTTTATTTTTTGATGGTGGTTGTTTTCATTCAACAGGACCTTCTAGTCCTGCCTGCAGCAAACTGGGTAGGCTGGACTTTGCCAGCTCTGATGTCTTTACAGGGGGTACTTGGCCCATTGAAGATGTCTTCCTTGTATCAGTGCTTGACACTGGTTAGATAGGAAAAGGAGAGTTCCTTGGAAATTCTTTGGTCCTCCTCTGAGAACCTCATTTGAATTGGTTTAGTCTTTCACCTCCACACCAAAGGAGGCCAAAGCCATTTCATTTGAAATAGTCCAATTCCCATCAGGATATGGTTTCATCAGTAGTAATGGCCAGACCAAGTAAATCAGGGCAACTCTGGAAGTATGTTTTTCCCATTTACTAGATTTCCTGGGCAGCATCTCTAGAGTGGTGAAAATAAGAGAGAAAATGCCTTGAAATGTCATTGTTCCATATTACCCTGCAGTATTTACTCAAGATTATCACTGCCATTAGAGTCTATGTAGCATCCAACCAATGTCCATATTGTGTTGGTAGAGACCAGGGCAGCCTCTCTCTTTACTCATCATCGTGCCTAACATCTTTCTAGTGCTTCAAACTTCACAAAGCATTTTGTCAACATGATATCATTTGGTCCTTTGGCATTTGATCATTTGGCCTTTCTGACTGGCATATCTGCTGTCAGGGCGAATGGGTGTTAGATCCTGTCCATTTGTTCTTATTTTCCTAACTGGCTAGAATATGCCAGCTAAGCAGCTAGAGGATTTATGTCCATGCTGCTCTCAGAGGTGAGGACACTTCTCATTCAGAGAACTGGCTTACATTCGTCCAGGTCAGGTTTCAGGGATGGCCGGAAGACCTTTCACAAAGTCAGGAGGAAAAGGAAAAGCAGAACAAAAGTAGCTGAGGACAAGATCTATCATGGTCAGCCAGCTTTTAAAAACTTCCTGAGAAATGGAGAACCAAAGCAGGGAGTGAGAGATAGGGCAGTATAGGAAACACCCGTTGGGGTTAGGTTGACTCCTCCTTTAACTTATTAAACCATGACTAACTAGGATCAGTGAATCAAAATTGCCATTTCCACAAGGATTACGACCTTGGGCAAAGTTTTGAGTGTGTGTGTGTGTGTGTGTGTGTGTTTGTTAGATGGAACATACTTCTATTTAACTGTATTGAATGTCAAATATTGATACCGAACCTCCTTCTTTCACATTTCTCTCATACTCTGGAGCCGGTGGGGCTGACTTATACCCTCTTCCTGTTTTCTGCCCTTCTCCCATTCCACCAGCTGCCAATGCCTACCTGATGGTAGGACAGGATTTCCCTTTGGAGAGAATTAATCATTCATCAACTTCTTTCAGTGTTCTATAGGAATGCCACAATTGTGGCACTTTGCTCTTGAGGATTTCCTAAGAGACTTGAAAAGTACATATTTGAGAAAATGATCCTATGATGAAAATATTCACAGAAATCAGCTCTTTACAAGGGTGTACAAAACTATCAATAAATGTTAAGTGGTCAGTGATTTCTTAACAAATTTTTTTTAATTGAGAGCCATAGGCCAGGGATCTTGACTAAGTGATGAAATTCACATATTCTCACCTTTTCCTAAACGAGAATCCCCCTGAACAGCAGTCATCCAGATTTCACTTCTGGTGAGGAATAACTCAGTACTTCTGAGGTGGTCTATTTCACTTGGGTGGAGCTGTAATTGTTAAGACATTTTTCCTTACATCAAACTCAGTCTGCTTCTTTGCAGCTCCTACTTTCGGCTCCTAATTCTTTCCTGTAGGATAACAACAACAAACAACATTCACATAGTACTTTAAGGTTTGTAAAGTGTTTTACAAATATTATTTCATCCTCACAATAACCCTAGGAATTAGGTGCTATAATTATCCCCGTTTTATAGATGAGGAAACTGAGGCAGACAGAGAGGTTAAGTGACTTGCCCAGGATCACACAACTAGTCTGTTTCTGAGAAAAGTTTGGAACTCAGGTCTTCCAGAATCCCAATCTAATGCTCCACCCAAAGCACTAGATACCTGAAAGTATAAGGCTAATCTCTCTTTTACATGATAGACCTTCAGATGCCTGAAGACAACTATAATATGCTGCTTGTCTTATTTTTTCCCAGCTCAACATTGCTCACTTTTTCATCTAATCCTCATGTGAAATAGCCACTACTCTGATCACTTTTCTCTAGTATTTCCCAGCTTGCCATCATTCTTAATAAAACACAGGACCCAGACTGCTCACAATATATGCTATATGGGGTCCAAACAAGAAAGACCCTGGTAAGAGTATTATCTTCTTCATACTGGAGACTGTTAATGCCGTCTAAGATCAATGCCCTGGACACATCACTCTAGGTCTCTCTCCAAGATGCCATTAAGGCAATGATCACTGCTTGTTGAATTACATCATGAAACTATTTCCCAACCTACTCAAATGCTCTTTTATCCAGCTCTTATCTAGCTCTATCTTGTCCAAGAGAATAATATGAAACTGTCAGTTGCTTTTTTGAAATCTAGGTAATTTTTGTCCTCTAATCTACCGCTTGGATGGGGTTATCAAGGAGGACTATCACTTCCAATGAGAGGGCTTGCTGAACCCTTTACTATTATTATTAAATAATATTTTATTTTTCCAATTACATATAAAAACAATTTTTAACATTTTTTTTAATTTGAGTTCCAAATTTTCTCTGTCTCTCCCATCCTCCCCTCCTTAAGATGGTAATTTAATATAGGTTATATATGTGCAATCATATAAAACATATTTCCAAACAGATCAAAAGAAAAAAATAAGGGGGCGGAGCCAAGATGGCGGCTGAAAAGCAGGGACTAGCGTAAGCTCCCCAAGTCCCTCCAAAAACCTATAAAAAAATGGCTCTGAACCAATTCTAGAACTGCAGAACCCACAGGGTAGCAGAGAAAAGCAGAGCTCTAGCCCAGGACAGCCTGGATAGTCTCTGGGTAAGGTCTATCCCGCACAGAGCTGGGAGCAGAGGGGAGCTGAGCAGAGCAGAGCCCAGCGTAGGTGGCGTGGACCAATCAGACCAGGAGCCGGGTGGAGCATGCCCTAACGCCCTGAATCAGTGAGCTGCAGCAGTTACCAGACTTAACCCACAAACACCAAGGACAACAGAGTAGGTTAGTGGGAGAAGCTGCTAGGGACAGGGATAGAGTTTGCAGTTTGGCCACCACCCCAGGGGCAGCAGAGGTGGGGCAGCTACAGAACTACACCTGCAGTTGCTTCTGGCCCCAGGCCCATCTGGTGGGAGGAATTAAGTGGTGGATTAGAGCAGGAGTGAAGAGCCTGCTGAAGATCTAAGTCCAGTCCAGGTTGGGGGTTCTTGGGGAAGGAGGAGTGCTGGTGTGGAAGAGCTGGCACATCCCCCCCAGGCTTGGAACATAATTCTCTTAACTCTACA
>JAQQSZ010013087.1:0-11846 GCA_028646595.1 Phalanger gymnotis | reverse complement strand
GGACCATTCAAACATATACATGATTATATTTGAGATCATAAATTCAGCCTTCCTACTACAATTTCCTAAGTATGTGACCCAACATTATTTTTTAAATATTTTATTTCTAATTTATGGAATAAAATAAGCATATCTATCACATAGTGCAATAAAAAATGACTGCACATGAAACTGCAAATCTACTATGCACAACTTATTATTCTTTTCACTTATAGAACAAAATTATCATTTAAGTTCCTTTTTTTCTGTTTTTCTTCCCTACATCCTCTCTGTCCCAGAGATGGCTACCATTCAAAACAAATGTGTATATATATACACAGACACACACATACATGTGTGTATATCAGCATGTATGTATGCATCTGTATATGTACATATATATGTAAAGTTATTCTATAAGTACTTCTATTTGTCAGTTCATTCTCTGGATGCAGAGAGCGTCTTTCTTCATATGGACACATCCAGGCTTGGAGGTGACCTTGTTAGCTGTAGAGGTACTTGGTTCATCATTTGGAACTGACTGGTATTAAGGAGAGTTTCTTTATCCAAGAAAATGATCACCAGTGGATGACATAGATCTGAAGTTGGCTAAATAGTGCAGAGGTGGAGTGAATTGTGAAATACCTATTTAGTATGTCTACAAACTGTTCTTGTTATTATATTAGCTCTAGAGAAATTATGTCAGTAATTACAAAATAAATTAATGATGCCTGTTTTAAGCCATTCTTTCAGTGAGTGATGAATCTTTGTCTTTTAACACTTCTTTTATGTTTAGAAAATAAATATCTTTGCCATGTCAGATTCATAGTGTACATTAAGAACCTTTCTACTACCCTCTTTAGGGAGACCCTTGACATGAGTCACAATTTAAGTTGTAATTAAATCTTCCACCAAGAACACTAGGGTGAGAGTCATAATGAGCTAGAGAGTGAGATAAGGGAGGCTGACCCTTTGAGAAGAAGCTGGACTCCCCTAGAACTGAAATCTAATCATAGGTCCATGAGTGTCTAGGTCCAGAGTTGAAGGGCTGCTCAAGGAGAAGAGGTGGATGCAGTGCCCCAGCCCCACTGAGCTCAGCAGTGATTATTAACATTAGCTAGGCATTCATCATACTGGCAGCACGTGTTTAGTAGAGGGTTTCATAATTGGGTCGCAGATTTGATGAGCAAATTCTTTGTCAGGTTACAGCACCAGACATGAAGTATTATGACCTCTGGGGGCCTGAGGGATGTGTACATTTTCTGCACTAAAGCAAAAAGGGATTTACAAAACTAGATCCCTTGCCCTTTCTTTGTACCACTTCAGATGCATTTGGACCCATCATCCAATCCCTTCAAGTCAGAATCATAAAATAACTCTCTTCCTCTGGCCAGGATTGTTGCATTATAGACCAGAACACCTCAGAACTCAAAGTTCAACTCTAATTTTTATATAAGAAAATAGAAGCCCAGAGAGTTTAAGTAGTAATTTACTCAAGGTCATCCAGCTAGTTGATGGCAAAAATGATATGATGAAACAGTTTCCCCCCCACCCCATTCCAATGTTCCTTCCACCATCGCATGCTGGTTTCATTTTGTTGAAACCAAGAATAGTGATTCTGGAAGGGGAAATTTCAGCCTATAATGATTCACAAATGGTTTCTTTTTTCCACATTTTGGTTCAATTAAGCAGCTGGTTCCATTAACAAATGACTCTCTAAAGCAGGAGCCCAATAAAAGAAGTAGGGTAGCAGAAAGAGTTCTACATGTGGAAGGAGAGGACCTGCTAGCCCAATTCCTTCTCAACATCATCTGCAACTTTGTGAGATAATGTAACTTCTGGTTGGAAGGAACGCTTATGCTTGGTCCCCTGGTACCATAAGCAGACTCTTGTTACGTAGAGAAGGTCGCATAAGGGTAATGCTTGAATGGGCCATCATCTGGAAATTATGGAGCTAATTCCACTCATAAATATTTGAATCTTGGCTCTGTCATTTACTATCTGTGTGATCTTGGGGGAGTCACTCCCCCTCTCTTGGCATTACTCAGCTAGAAAACAAATGAGTTAGACTAGAGGATCTTTAAAGCCTCTTGTTCACTCCAAATCTATGTTCCATGAAATCACTCCTCCCTGTGCCCAAATTTCCTCACCTGTAAAAATAAGGACGTTGAACTTGATGAATCTTGAAGGTCCTAAATAGTTCAAAAATTTGAGAATCCTGTTGCTCTCTGATTCCAATAATTGGAATACAATATGCATAACACAATACGCTAACTTCCTCCTCAGGGAATAATGTCAGGGTTACTGAATCTGGAGTCAAAATTTCTGAGTTCAGATTCTTATTCTGCTATTTCAATTTGATTGAGTGCAAGAAACATTTATTAAGTATCTACTGTATACAAGATGGGCAGCTAGGTGGCACAGTGGATAGAGTACTGGGTCTGGACTCAGGAAGTCTTGTCTCCATGAGTTCAAATCTTACCTCAGACTCTTACTATCTGGGTGACCTTGGACAAGTCACTTAATCTTGTTAGTCTCAGTTTCTGCCTCTGTAAAATGATCTGGAGAAGAAATTGGCAGACCACTCCAGTGTCTTTGTCAAGAAAACCCCAAATGGGGTTACAAAGAATCAGATATGACTGAAAAGCCACTGAACAACAACAAAACTATACAAGAGATTATGCTAGGTGTTGGTGATGCAAAGACAAAAATTGAGTTGTTCCCATAAGAAACTTACATTCTTCATTGTGACATATTGCATGGCCTTGGGTATACCTGACATTTCTCTTTTTGAGACTTCAGTTTATTCATCTGTAAAATGAAGGGATTTCCTTGGATGCTCTCCTCTTCCAGCACTATAAATACCAAAGGACAACACAATACTTCTCTCAGCTTCCAAATTGGACTTGTTTTCAAGGAGGAACTTGCTAAAAGCTTTGTCTCCATTTCAGATTGCACACAACAGATACCTTTCTTTATGTGAGGCTGAATGCAATAGAAGCACATTAGTTACTCTCTCCTCCAGTCCCATCTACTTTACTACTAATAGCCTAAGATGCATGCCCAGATGATCCTGACTTTTCCTATGATCCCATGCTTCATCAAGCAAAGGAATGAAGTGAAAGACAGGGATATAAGTGTCTTGGAGCAAAGATGAATCTCTTCAATCTTAGGAAGAAATAACCTACCTGCACTTCTTGCCAAAATAGTATTTGGACTCTTTTCCAGGTGAAAAGCAAGTCCTTGAAGCTGGAGCTCAATAAAATCAGCTCTTCATTTGAGCAGTTCTTTCACAGGTTCAAGGTCAAAAACAAGCTTATGTGAAAGACATTCGAGCATCAGAAGTACTGGTACTTTGAATATAGTGCTACCACAAATGTTCTTCAATCCTTTAGAAACTGAAGCAGCTTTTATGAAGGAGAATGTTGATGCCTACAGAAGTTAAGGACCTTGGACAAGGGCAAACCTAAAAGCATCAGCAGGTACTCCTTGACTAGGGTGGTACTTCCTCCAAAGCTCAACTCAAGCACCACCTGTTATAAGAGGCTTTATTCCTTATTTTACTCCTCCTCCCTAATTGTTAGTGCTTTCTTCAAGACCCTCAGCCCTTTCTGAAATTGCTTTGTGATTTATTTTGTATTTATTTACTAGATGAGTAGCATAGTGGAGGGGGGATTGAACTAAGTGCTGGGTTCAAATTCTAGCCTCAGAAACTTACTAGCTATATGACACTGGACAAGTCACTTAACCTCTTTCTTCCTCAGTTTTTTTAATCTATAAAATGGGAATAATAGCACTTAGGTTTCAGGGTTTTGTGAGGATCAAATGAGACAAAATATGTAAAGCACTTTGCAAAACAAAAGCACTATATAAATGCTAATTTCATTATTGTCATCACTGTCGATGTTGTCATTAATAGAATCAAAATATCACAGAATTTAAAATTGAAAAAACTTCAGCAGCCACCTAGCCCAACCCATACACAAAAGTATCCTCCTTATAACACCCATCATATGATTATCCAGCCTCATCTTGAAGACTTCTAAAGAAGAAGAATTCATAGTATCTAGATGTGGTCCAAGTTCACATAGTAAGTATAAGGGACAGGATTTAAGTCCAGGTCCCATAACTCAAATTCCACGTTCTTTGTATTGGGTTACATTCCCTCAGACATATCAATGAACCAATAAATGATCAATAAGGAATTGTTAACTAGCTACGTTCAAGCGCCGTGCTAGGGGCTGGGTGTGCAAATGCAAAGAGCGAAGCGATCCCTGCTCTCAGGGAGCGTACGTTCTAACAGGCGGCCAACCAATACACGTCAGTGTTTCCAGAATAAATAGAAAGAAAATAAATAGAAATAAATACAAAACAATTAAATACTGACCTTAGAAATGGAGGGCACTAGTAGCCAGGGAAGATAAAAAAAGTTTTAATGTAGGAGATGGTACTTAAGCTATGAAAAGGATTCCGTATGGCAGAATGTTTTGCAAGCATGAGGGCAGCCAGCACAAAGGCAAGGAGGTGGGAGATGAAATTGCCATGTGTGAGGAATGGAGAAAGGGGCAGTTTGACTGAGTCACAGACTATGGCCAGAGGAGTCACTGTACAATGAATGAGGCTGAAAATATTTTTTCCAAGTTTGGGGAACATCGTGAAGGGCTTTAAAGACTTTAAAAGATTCTTTTTCCTCTGAGAAGCAATAGGGAACCACTGAAGTTAAATAAGCAAGTAACATGGTCAGACCGTTTCAGCCAAATGTCTTTGGCAGTTGGGTGTAGGCCATATTAGAGAGGGGAGAGACTTGAGGCAGGAAGACCAATTAAAAGTCTTTCTAATAATCTGGGCAAGTGGTACTGAATGGAGGCTGTAGAGAGAAGGAGTTAATATAAATTCATTAAATTTTAAATAAATTGTTCCTCCAGCTATTAGGTCCATCCTGAAATTACTTTTCACTTATCTCATATATGTTGAAATTAGTTATATGTATCTATATACATAATGCGCATATATACATGTTATATATATATGCATGTACATGTATATAGATACATATATACATAGGTATACGTGTATATTATATCATATACACACATAATATGTATTTGCATGTATGTGTATACGTACATACCATAAAATTAGTTATATTTATTTTGTATTTACTTCTATATTAGAATATGGTTTTCCGCATAAGAGATCAGCTTCTTGAGAGCAGGGATTATTGTATTTTTTCTGTCTCCCTAATGCCTAACACGGTATCTTGCACCCAATAGGTGCTTAATAAATCCTTATTGGTTTATTAATAAATTTATGGAAAATATAAATCCCTTTGTTAAAGCTTTGCAATTTTTTTGGTGACTTATTTACTTAAGGATCACAGCTTGGACAATACTGAATTTCATAAAACAAGAAGGAAAAAAACCCTACCTGATCTGAAATTCTCCACCATGCCACCTTGTGACATTTTCATATTTCCTGGAGATGTCTCATTCACATAAGTGCTGACCTATCCTGACCTCTTTCTGCTTAAACATTCTAAGGGCAACCATAGCATAAGAGGTTATTACCACTAGGAAGTGACTTTGGCTCAACAAAGGACCAGACTCTTTAAGCAAGAGAGATGGAATGGCAGCCCCAAGGTTCCAATCCTCAGGAAAAGGAGGTGCTTCTATGACCTCAAAGAATCTAAGTCACTCCCTGTAATGAAATCCTTTATTGTGGTATAGTGGAAAGCAAGTGCTGAATTTAGAATGAGAAGAATTAGGCTCAAATCCCAACTCTGTTTCCTGTGTAACTTTGGTCAAGTCATTTAATTAATTTGGGCCTCACCTTCCCCATCCGTAAAAGAGAAGGGGATGGTCTCAAAAGTCCCTTCCATCTCTAAATCTATAAACTGAGCCTCTAAGAAACTTTCCAGCTCCATAATCTATAATCATACCTGTGTGACCTCGGGAGACCATTTAGTCTTTCTGTGCCTCGGTTTCCTCCTTCTATAAAATGATATTAAACTTAGTAGCCTTTAAGGTTTCTTCTAGCACTGCATCTATGATACTATGAAATGAGCCTCTATGTGTTCTTCCACCACTCCAGCTTTACCTTTCATTTCTAAAAATGTCCCAGGCCTCTCGCATGCTTTATCCTTAGAGGACTGGATTCTTAGGTCAATCTACCATGAGCTAGTGACGATGGTGAAAGGAACGAAGGTATGGAGCATTAGGCTAATCTCTGCTCTCATTTTAGTCAATAAAGTTGAAGTTTCTACAAGGTCATTAAGTAAGTCTATGCTCACATAGCCTCAGAGCCCTAACTAGAACTTTTGTACCCATGATAATGAGCACAAAGCATCCCTTAATTCAGTCGTGAGAGGCAAGGGGTTGACAAAGACCCCAAGACATAATGCTGAGAAAGGGAGGGAACAGGACCAGGCTGTGTTGGGGAATAGGTCACCAGCTTTATGACTGCCACAGGGAGGAAGCCACGATTCGTAGCTTTCTATTTTTACTAATAAGTCTTGTTAATCAGATACTAAGTTAAGACATTACGGGAAACTAGGTGGTACAATAGAGCCAAGTGTTAGACTTGGAGTCAGGAAGACCTGAGTTGAAATCCTGCCTCAGATATTTACTAGTCACATGACCTTCAGCAAGTTATTTAACCTCTGCCTGCCTCAGTTTCCTTATCTGTAAAATGGGAGAAATAACAACTAACTCTGAAGGCTGTTGTGAGGATAAAATGAAATAATATTTGTAAAGTGCTTTACAAATCATAAAATGCTATATAAATGCTAGCTGTTGGTGCTGCTGCTGCTGCTGCTGCTGCTGCTGCTGCTACTACTACTACCACCACTACTACTATTTTTATGCTGCTGTCATACTGAAAGTACAGTCAGTATTCGTTGTAAATTTCAGCATACCCTGAGATGTGGCTCCAGTTGCCCCATTCTAGTTCTGGCTCTGCTTAATAAGCTTTACTATCTCTATCTATCTATCATCTATCTATCTGTCTATCTATCTTTCTATCTTTTTCTGTCTCCATCTATCTGTCTGTCTATCTATCTTTTTCTGTCTCCATCTATCTATCTGTTTATCTATCTATCTGTCTGTCTGTGTCTGTCTATCTATCTATCTATCTTTTTCTATCTCTGTCCATCTATCTGTCTGTCTGTCTGTCTATCTAGTTCTATCTATCTATCTATCTATCTATCTATCTATCTATCTATCTATCTACCCATCTACCTATCTATCTTTTTCTGTCTCCATCTATCTATCTGTCTATCTATCTATCTATCTATCTATCTATCTATCTATCTATCTATCTATCTTTTTCTATGTCTGTCCATCTGTCTGTCTGTCTATCTAGTTCTATCTATCTATCTATCTATCTATCTATCTATCTATCTATCTACCTATCTGTCTTTTTCTGTCTCCATCTATCTATCTGTCTGTCTATCTATCTTTTTCTGTCTCCATCTGTTTGTTTATCTATCTGTCTGTCTGTCTGTCTGTCTATCTAGTTCTATCTATCTATCTATCTATCTATCTATCTATCTATCTATCTATCTGTTTGTCCTTTGTTTTTGAAGGAGTATGATTACATCATGGGGTGCTCTCTTGACTCGTGGGTGATTTTTGGATTTAAGTAAGGCACACCTGCAGAAAATTGTCAGCCTCATTGTCTCTTCCAGAGTCGTTGAAGTACGATGGCAGGACAAAAGTCAGAATGACTGTCTATCACCCAGGATGTAGTGGATGACTTTGATGTCTTTGGTGTCTGACCAAGCTCTAAGTGCTCCACAGCACCTGATTCAGCTGCCTTTATGGCTGTTGGGACAAATTTCTCTCACCCACCCATTCCTCTAGGGGATGGCTTCACATACTTGGGGTAGACATCTGCCTAACCCATCGTTGCGTTAAACTAGTTAGCTTGTCTGCCAAAATGGTTTTATTGAGTTGTGGCTACTGTGCATGCTACAGCTTCTTCGAGCCACAGATGAGAGTGGGGTGACAGGTGCACACCAAAGATAGATGAGCAGCCCTGAAAAGGACTTGGCAAACCCTCAAACCAGAGGTGATAGTCTTCCTTGAACATGCCACACACAGGCATTCACATGCATGTACACATATATGTATATGGATACATATAAATGCATATATCACATATTGAAGAGTTACCATGGGAAGCTATTCAGCCACTTTTTACAATTCCCATTTGAATTCAGAGCCTTCCCTCTCTTAGTTGATAGAGTTGCCAGATGTGCTTGATAGCTTATGACATTACTTTAGAGCCCAGAGTACTTCAGTTTAACTATTCATTTGCTTATTTCTTACAAATGTTGGTTTTAATCTATCCTAAGTGTGTTTTACTAGCTGTTTGGTCATAGCCAAGTCATTCATTCATTCATATAGAAGGCACTCCGTTCAGGGCTAAGGATGCAAAGACAACACCCCCCCCCCCAGTACCTTTAAGAAACCTCAGTATTTTAGAAGAAAAGTAACATGTACACCAAAGCAAATTTGAGCTTATTTGAGAAGGGAGACAGTAGTATCAAGGGGAAGACAATTAGGACAGGAGAATGGCCCTCGAGAAGTCTTGAAGGAAGCCAGGGACACTATGAGGCAGAGAGAGGTAAGTAGGAAGCACATTCCAGGCATCAGGGGGAGCCTGTGCAGAGACCCAGAGATGGCAGCTGAATTCCAAGTGCAAGGAGCAGTTAGGCAGCCAGTGTCACTAGAATATAGAATGTGTGAAGGAGAGTGATGGTAAAGAAAGTTGGACAGTTAGATTGGAAGCAGTTGATAGTAAGCATTAAAAACCAGGTTAAACTTAATAATTGCCAACCTTTATGGAGTTCTGAAATGTTTCCACAGTATTTTTACATATGTCAACTCATCTGATCCTCACAACAACCCTGTGAGGTAGGAGCTTCAGGGAACTGAGGCACCAAAAGATTAAGTGACTTGTGTCTATGATCACTAGGGAGCATCTGAGGTGGGATTTGAATTCAGATCTTGCCAATTTCCAGTCCTTTGTTCTATCCATTGCACCACCTAAATTTGAACCCATGTCTTCCCATCTCCAGCTCCAGTACTAAGCCACGTGGCCTCTATTTCAGCCAGCCTTTATTGCCTCTAATTCTACAATGAAGAGGGCAGCACCCTTTCCCCTTGGGTATAACCTAGCAATCCAAGCAATCCTAGCAAAGCACCCAGAGAGAATGGGGAGCTACTGAAGACCCTTCAGCAGAGGAGTGACACAGTCACTTTAGAGAAAACATTTTGGCAGCCATATAGAGCATGGGAAGAGGGAACACCAATTGGAAGCTTACTATGATGGTCTAGATGGGAAGTAACTGAGGCCAGAACTATAGTGACTATGATCAGACTGAAGCACTGACCTGCACTGAGACTCTGTTTCCTGATGTGTAACACGAATATAATAAATATACTCCTTCCCTCACAGGGTTCCTGTTATAAGAAAAGTGCTTTGTAAAGTGGTATATAAATGAGAGCCATTATTATTTTCTCCTTTGCCTTCAGAATGAATCAGAACAGAAGACCCACATATCACAAATATGCTACTTAATTTACAATCATATTGTAAGCTGGGAGCGCTAAAAATGATTAATATTTTGCTAAAAGCCAATGTTTCTTTCTGCTAAAAATGGAAACATATATCTAGATATTATGTATCTCACTCTATATTAGAAACCGGATGTGAAAAACTCATATGAGCATCAAGTCCATAGAGTAGTGAAAAGAGTCTTGCATTTAGAGTGTGAGGACATGGGTTCAAATCCAGGTTTACGTACTTGTATAATCTTGGGCATGTCATAACTTCCCTTAGCTTCAGTTTCCTTGTCTGTAACAAGAGGGGGCTGGGCTGAGAAACTTTTCAGATGCTGTCCGGCTCTAAATCGATGATCACAGAATCCTATAATCCTTGAGAAAGTAGCTTCGGCTTTTTGGACTTTCCCCGTTTGATGATCACGTTGGACTCAATGAAACCCTTCACATCATAACTTTATGACCCAAGGATCCTTCATACACTAATTCTGCCAAGGAAATTGCTGGTGCAGATGTTTTTCTGTGGTAGCCTTTTTCACTTGGATTGCTAGGTTAGACCCAAGGGGCAAGGATGCCATTGTCTTTATTGTGGAATTAGATAAGATAAAGGTCAACTGAAATAGAGGTAACATGGGATGGTGGGTAGTGTTCTGGATCTGGAGACAGGAAGACGTATGTTCAAATTCTGCCTCTCATTTAATAACCAGGTGGCTTTGGTCATATCATTTAGCCTGTCTGGGCCTCCTTTCCTCATCTGTGAAAGATAGTCATGATAGCTGCAGTACCAACCTTCTAAAGTAGTTATGAAGTACAGTGGTGGTGATATGTGAAAAGCAAACATTGCAAATTTTGCACATATATATGTAATTATATATATGTCATTAAATATACAAAATGAAAGTAGATCTGGAATTGCAAACATGGTACACTAAAGTATATTTCTTGGCTTCTGAAATAGAAAAAGAGACTACCTCTCTACTACCCTACTGAAAGGTTTCTGTCCTCCACTGCCCTTTATATCTTCATTGTTGTTCTGCATTTTCATCCAGAATAGCATGTCAGAAGGGCAGAAGGGAGGAGGGAGATGGAACCTAACTGAGGGGAATGTGTTAAAAAAAGGAAAGGGCAGAATAGCAACAATATATGATCCTAGCTCTAGAGATGGCAAGGAATTTAGTTCTATCTGTCAACAAGCATTTATTAAAAACCTGCTTTGCGCCAGATACTGTACTAAGCTCTAGGGATACAAAAAAAAGGTGAACAACAGTCCCTGCTCTCATGGAGCTCAGAGTGTAACATGCAAACAGGTATGTACAAACAAGACATAGACAGGATAGACTGAGTGTTGTCTCAGAGGCAAAGCACAGAGATTAAGGAGCACCAGGAAAGTCTTCATCCTGAAGGTGGGACTTTGGCTGAGACTTGAAGGAAGCCAGGAGGTGCAGATGAAAAGGGAGAACCTTCCATGAATGAAAGACAGCCAGTGAAAATGCTCAGTCAGGAGATGTTGTGTTGTGTTGTATTCAAGGAACATCAAGGAAGCCAGTGTCTCTGTTTTGTAGAGAACATATTGGATAGTAAGATGCATGAAGACAGGAAAGACTTTAAAAGCCTGAGCACTTCATATTTGAGCCTGGGGTAATAAGGAGCCACATGGGTTTATTGAATAGAAAGAGCGTCGTGGTCAGATCTACATTTTGGGAAGATTAACAGCAAAATTGAAAATGAACTTGAGTGGGTAGAGACTTGAGGCAGGAAGGCCAAGCAGGAGGCTATTTATTCCTTGTCCAGGCATGAGGTGATGAGGGCTTACAACAGGGTGACTGCACTGTCAAAGGGGAGAAGGAGCCATATGCAAGGGATGTTGTAAAGGTAGAAATGACAGAACTTGACAGCAATTAGATTTGGGGAGAAAAGGAAAGTGAGGAGTCCAAGAAAAGACTGAGGTTGTTGGATGATGTGGGATGATGCCAAGGATAGTTGTATCCTCAATAGAGATAAGGAAGTTAGGAATCAGGGAGGGTTTTGGAGAAAAAAAAATAGTGGCTGTCAAGTCCAACTGTCCTTTTATAGATGAAGGAACAGAGGCACAGAGAAGTTAAATAAATTGCCAAAGGTCACACAGGTAGTAATATCAGGGGCAGGGTTTGAACCCAGGTTGTCTTACTCCAGGTTCCACAGGCATACAGCACAAGGGATCTGTAAACCTTCTGTTTGGTAGGTAGTCTAATACCTCTCTCTCACACTTTCCTTCGGAGCCTCCCAAACAGAGCTAGCTCTGGCGATGCATGCATCAACTTCACC
>JAQQSZ010013086.1:0-11846 GCA_028646595.1 Phalanger gymnotis | reverse complement strand
CTGGCTTCTGCCTGTCACAGATAACCAAACTATTTGTTCATTGTCATTGTCATTAAGATAGATTTATTACTTCAGATTGATGGGAGAATGGGATAAGAATGGTGGGAAGGTTATGTCTGTCACCTGCTTGTCAAAAATAACCATACTATATGTTCTTTGCCATTGTCACCGGGTAGATTTATGGCATCCAGATTGTACCCTCAAAGCTTACGTCTTCAAGCCAAGAGGAAGGAGGTTGGGAGGGGGAATTGCGGTTAGGGACCCATATAAACACCCCAATTTTCTGTGTCCAGTGAGCTCTGACACTGAGAGGTGCCTGGAGTTGCCCTTTCCCATGGGATCGTAATAAATTTTCCTTTCTACTTTCACCTTGAGATGCCTCTGTTTTAATTCTTTGATTTGAAAATTCATATGCCACACAGGGTGAAATTGTGGGATTATAGATTCAGAGCTGAAGAAAACTTGAAGGTTACATACATATTCCAACTCCCTCATTTTATAGATGAAGAACCTGAGATCCAGAGAAGACACTTACCCAAGGTCACATGAGACAGTAATTGAGAATGCTAAGATTTGAATCAGGGTTACTGATTTTCAATTATACCATGATACCTCTTCAAGACAAGGGTCTGTATTTGTATGGTATAAGAAAATATAGTTCGGAATCTGATTTTGCTCCCACAGAAGCTATCCATATAGCTGGGTTAAGGTTTACTTACCAAGACAATGACCATCCTGGTGTCAGGGAGGCTTGAGAGGCTAAACTGGTTGAACCAGTTCAAGCTTCTCATGTCAGTTCAAGGGTCAAGTGCTGTTCAAGTGTCCAGGTCTACTAATTTGCATAATCTGCATATGTTAAAGAGGGAAGATAGAGAATTAAGGAATGAAGACCAATTCTTTTTTTTTTTTTTTGCTTTTTGGCAGGGCAAATGGGGTTAAGTGACTTGCCCAAGGTCACACAGCTAATACATGTGTCAAGTGTCTGAGGCTGGATTTGAACGCAGGTCCTCCTGACTCCAGGTACTCTACTCACTGTGCCACCCAGCTGCCCTGAATGTAGACTAATTCTAACTCAGACAAGGAAGATAGAACTAATTAACTTCACTTTTGCTTTTGTATCATCCTACCTATGTAAACTGTATAAGTTAAGAAAAGTATGTAGAAAAGTAAAGAATGTAAACTAACTCAAACAAGTATGGAGGAACTAGTTACCTTCACTCCTGCTTCTGTATCAGTGTGTGTTCCTAGTGAGCACTGTACTCACTCTCTCATGAGGACTGTAATAAATGCCTTTATCTGCCCACTCTGGTCCAGAGTTCTTTGGGTGAGAATGGGCAAATCACATGGATCTTCTTAAGGTGATGCAACCTGGAAAGAAATGAGCTGCAGAGGCTTGTCTCGGGCTTACTTCCTGACCTTGCCTTGGGGAGTCCTATGATCCCCACAGTGGTGTTAAGGGGCTTACCACTTGAGTCTTCCTCAGGGAGTCCCAAGGTCTGCACAGTCTTCTTAAGGGGCCATTATTTGGGTCTTCTTCAGGGTCCAACCCTAGGGAGTCCTATGATCCCCACAACTGTATTAAGGGGCTATCACTTGGGCCTTCCTCAGGGTCCAACCCTGCCTAGGGAGTCTTGTGATCCCCACAACCATGTTTCTCACATATGGTAACAGCATGAATGGACAAGGGGATGAACCCCATGTGAGAGATTTCTATAGACTAATTAACAAGATCTAGCGAATTCATGGATGGGAGGGAAAGATTATAAGCAATAAAAGTTTTTAAATGACACAAAGGTTTTAAGTTTGGCAGCCTGAATAAACAATGGTATAATTAATAAAAATACTGAAGCCAGGATGAAGAAACTGTTTTGGAGGAAGACAAGGTATTCTGCTTTAAACATGTTGAGTTTGAAGTGATTCTACTAATTTTCATTCCCTCTCTTTTCCTCTAGGAACTTGCTCCATTAATCATTCTCTCTTTTCATGCATCTCCAATCTCTTTTTACTGACTTGTTGCCATTGGTCTTCAAAAATGCTCAGTTCTCCCCCATCCTCAAAAAAAAAACAAAACAAAAAAAACCAAAACATACAGCACTTTGTTTTACTGTCCTCTCAAAGTTTTCTTTCCACTTCATCCTCAGACTTCTAGGAAAAGTTCACTACTTCTCATTTCCTCCCTACCACCATATTGAGAATGTTTTCTCTTAGGTCTCCTAGAAAGTTTCTTGTCATTAAATCAAATGGTTTTATTTACTCCTTGACATTTCCACAGCATTTAACCATGTTGACCATTCCCCCTCTTTCTTCCCTCCTGATTTATGTGACATTACCCACAATTTTCATTTATCTCATAGAAGGATAAGCTAATTTCTTCTTGTACAAGGCCACTAAATTATAAATCAGGGAAATGTCAGATATAAAGTTTATACCTAGACTTCAGCAAGGCATTTGACTAAATCTCTATTGTTAGCCTTGTAGATAAGGTAGACATATATGGGTTGAACGTTAGTAAGGTTAGGTATATTCATACCTAGTTGTTTAACTGGACCAGAGAATAAAGGATTGAGGTCAACCTAGGAGAAAGTTTGTAACTAGTACCACATGACTCTATCCTTGCTTTAGAAGTTTTCAAATACCAAAGCTGGTAGGGATAACTGATATGTTAGATAGCAGAATCAAGATCCAAAAGTATGTCAGAAAACTAACAGGCCTGATTTAACTAGATGAAACCTAATGGGGATAAATATAAAGTCCTGCATTTAGATAAAAAGTATCAACTGCACGAGCATAATGAATGGGAATACGGAAGCTAAGAAGTGGTACTTCGTTTGAGAGTATTAGGAAGAGAGGTGTTTAGGTAACAGTTCATGCGAAAATGACTTGTAGGTTTTAGATCAGCTACATTCTAGCAGATAAAAACACTAATGCATTCTTAGGAAGCATTAAGAGAAACAGTGTCCAGAAAGAGTGATCATAGTCTTCCTATATATTAAATACATTGAGCTGTCTGTATTAGTTGCCTCCACTTACTTCTCAAGAGAACCCTTTGCAATCTAGTCAAACTGTTCTTTTTAAGGTTATTAATGATACCTTAATTGTTAAATCCAGGATCTTTTTTTCTGTTCTCTTTTTTTCTACTTAGTGGTATTTCCCCCAATTACATATAAAGATAGTTTACAACATTCATTTTTGTAAGATTTTGAATTCCAACTTTTTCTCCCTCCATCCCTTCCTACCTCCTCCCCAAGACAACAAGCAATTTGATATAGGTTATACATGTACAATCATGTTAAACATATTTCCAAATTAGTCATGCTGTGAAAGAAGAATCAGAAAAGGGGAAAAAACCTAGAACAAATGAGGAAAAGTCTGTCCTCTTTCAAAAAATTTTAAATTCATTTTGAACTTAAATATATAAAGACAAAAAAGAACATTTCCATGTAGATAGCACAATATAAAAAGAGAATTCAATATAAAACCATGAATTTCCACTTCACACTGTTTACTTAAAAAAAAACCCTATAAGTACTACAAATAATTTTGAAAGCTTTTGTGCTTTCTTCTAAGTTTTCCTTTGTTCTGTGCTGTGCACTTTCACTTTTTTTTCTTCCTCTTCACTCTACTCTAGACCTACCTACCATCAGACACAAATATGTGAATACATGTAAAACCATACTATATATATTTCTATTTACCAGTTCTTTCTCTGAAGGTGGATAGCCTCTTCCTTCATAGGTCCTGTATAATTGAGTATTTGCAATACTGTTACTCTACAACATTCTCTTGGTTCTGCTCATTTTACTCATTATTTCATGCAAGTCTTTCCATGTTTTCCTAATATCAACCAGTTCATTTCTTATGGTACAGTAGTATTCCATCACTTGTTTAGCCATTCCCCAATTGATGTCATTCCCTCAGTTTCCAGTTCTTTAGCACCACAGAGTGGCTATAAATGGTTTAGAACATTTTTTTTTTCCTTTTTCCCTAATCATCTTGGGAAACAGACCTAATAGTGGTATTGCTGGGTCAAAGGGTATATCATTCCAAATTGTTCTCCAAAATAGTTGGATTAGTTCCAACAACAGTGAATTTGTGACCCAATTTTCCGAGATCCTTTCTGACATTTGTCACTTTCCCCTTCCATCATTTTAGCTAATCTGATAGGTGTAAAATGTCATCTCCAAGTTGTTTTAATTTGTATTTCTCTAATTATCTGATTCAGAGCACTTTTTTTCATTTCTTTTAACCATTTATCAGTTGAAGAATTGTCTTCCTCCTCCTTGATCTTTTTGTTATATCCAATCCTTCACGTTTTTTCTTCCCGGGACTTTTATGACATTGCTTTGTCCTATATCTTCTACATATTGTTGTTCAGTCATTTCAGTTGTGGCAGACTTTATTATCCCATTTGGGGTTTTCTTGGTAAAGATACTGCAGTAGTTTGTCATTTCCTTCTCCATTCCCTCATTTTACAGATGAGGGAATGGAGGCAAATAGGGTTAAGTGACTTGCCCAGGATCATACAGCAAATATCTGAGGCCAGATTTAAACTCAGGAAGACTCATCTTCCTGATTTCAGGACTTGCACTTTATCCAGTGCACTACCTGGCTGCTCTTATCTCCTCCTAAATAGCTGACCCCTACTCAGATCCTTGATCCACCCCTTTGTAGGTATATCCCTATGTATAGTATACTCCAGGGCTCCATACTAGTTTCTATTCTCTCTCTACACTCTCTGTGGGTGATCTAGTTCTCATAAGTCCAACTATCATCACTATTCAGAAGACTCCCAGATCTATATATATCTATATCTATATGTATATATATATCCCTCTTTTTTCTCTTGAACTCCAGGCCTGCATTACCATCTACCTTTTAGACATCTTCAGCTGAATGCCTAGAGACACCTCAAACTCCCTGTTTAAAACAGAATTTATTATTTTTCCTCCTAAATTCTTCTCTTCTTCTACCATTCCTTTCTCTGTTGAGGAAAACCCAAGCTTGCAACTTCTTATCATCCTCAACTCTTTCTTCTCCCTTACCGTTCACAACTAATCAGCTGCCAAGTCTTATCAATTCTTCCTTCACAATACATTTCACACCTGTTCTGTTTTCTCCATTCACATGGTCACTATCATAGTTCATCTCATTGCTTCTCATTTGGCTTATTGTACTAGCCTTATATTTGGTCATCTTGTCTTTTAGTTTCTCCTCTCTTCAATCGGTCCATCACAAAGCTGCCAAAGTGATATCTAAGCATAGGTCTGAACATATCACTCCAATGCTTAAGAAACTCCAGTGGCCCCCTATTACCTCTAGGATAAAATATAAACTCTTCTATTAAGCTTTTATAGCTCCTTATAATGTAGTTTCAACATATCTTTCTATTTTCTGGTCTTCTTTACATATGGAAATATTCATATTGGTGATTTTCTAGTTCATAATAAATTATTTTACATTGCACACTTAACATTTGAGTCAAGTGACCTGCTTGCTCTTTATTATAAGATTCTACCTCCTACAAATTGGTTTGCAGGGCTCAAATCTTATTTACTTATTTATTTTTTATTTAACCTTATTTACTTTGTGTTTATACTTCTGTTTCTATTTCCTAGAAACCAGTTTCCCCTTCCCACCCTCCTCCCAATTCCTACTTACTCCTTTCAGAGATGAGATAGACAAGTATATCACAGGTCCTGCCTTGTCATTTCCAATTAGGGATACCTTGTAATGCCAGTGCAGGAGGTGTTATCACCTAATAAGAGTGCCATAAATCTCCAGCCAATGTCATAATATGTCTTCTTCCATTTTGTGGGGACTTCCCTATCATAATGACTCCAGTGAAGACATCTAGCTGCATCATAACTTTCTATCTACCCCTGAAGGGTATAATAGTATTTCCCCATAGGCAGCTCAGTACTGGGTCAGTCAGTGGTAGAAGGAGAAAAAGAAGCTATTGTAAGCAATAAAGAAAGTAGGAAAAGGATCAAAATAGTGAGATCCCAGAGCCCAGGGGAAGACAGAATTTCATAAAGGAAAATAGGGTCAAGAGTGAAAAATGCTGCAGATTAGACAAGGAGAATGATTGAAAAATCATCATGGATTTGGTAATTAGGTGACTGGCTACCTTCAAGAATAATCCCTGGAAAAAATATTATTTTTTAAAATAAGTTTTTGTTAATACCTTTTGGGGTTTCTTTTTTAATATCACCATAATTTCCTCCAGTATTCCTTCCCCTCTCCCTTCCCAAAGTCATCCTATATGGCATATAGTATTTTTCAAAGACAAAAGAAAATGATAAATAAGAAGGAAAAACCAGCATGAATGATAATACATTGAAAAAGTCAAGTCAGTCAACTAGTATTTATTAAGCTCCTACTATGTACCAGGCACTGTGCTGTGTTGAGGATACAAAGAACAGCAAAAAAAAAAAAAAAAACCCCGAAAAACAAAAAAACAAACTAGGACTTTTCTCAAGGAATTTAATCTAATAGGTGAGACAATATACAAACTCCATACAAATAAGATATGGACATTCTAAAACTATGTGCAATGTACATTTATGGATCTCTCACCTCTGCAAAGGGTATACAGTTAGGAATGTTCCCTTGTTTTTACTTTCAAATCATGCTTGTTCTTTACAATTTTGCAACATTCACTTTTGATCTTTTTGTGTTTATTTTTTCTACTTACACTGTTGTAATCTTTATATGTATTGTTTTCTTGGCTATGCTTATTTCACTCTGCATCAGTTCAGGTAGACCTTTCCATGCTTCTCTATCATTCCTTACAAAACAGTAATATTAAATTACATTACATTCATGTACCATAATTGTTTAGCCATTCCCCAATCAATGGCCATCTATTTCATTTCCAATTCTTTGATATCACAAAAAAGCCTTCTGTAAATATTTTGGTGTATGTTTGGTGGATTTTTTTTTCTTATCAGTGACCTCTTGGGGTTACAAGACTAGAAAATGGAATCTCTGGGTCAAAGAGAATTGGCATTTTAGTTACTTTATTTGCATAATTCCAAACTGATTTCCAAAATTATTTTACTAATTCACATAATAACTCCACTGACAATGCACTACTGTGCCTATCTCAATACAACCCCTCCAACATTGATTACAACCATCTTTTGTCATCTCTGCTAATTTGCAGGGTGAAAACTCAGCGTTGTTTTGACGTGCATTTCTCTTAATATTACTGATTTGGTACCTTCTTTCATATGGTTGTTAATAGTTAGCAATTCTTCTTTTGAGGACTGTTTTAACTCCTAATTTTACTGTTGACAAAACTTAGATTCAAAGAGGTTAGCAGCACCACCCTCCCTCTTCCTCCCCTCCCCAAGTTAAAGTCTTATGTCACATAGCTGGAGCATAGTTTCTGGAATGAACAAAAAACCAGCCTGTAACAATGCTTTCATAGAGCAACTCAAGATGATTAACAGAAAAATAAATCAAGCCAAAAAAGACAGAAGTCGAAGTTAAGTTATTTTTCTTCAATTTAAACAATTGTAGCACTCCCCCTGGGATATTTCTCCTTTGTTGTTGTTTACTTGTGTTTGACTCTTCGTGACTCTATGGACCATACTGTCCATGGGGTTTTCTTGGCAAAGATACTGTAGTGGTTTGCCATTTCTCTAGTGGATTAAGGCAAACAGAGGTTGTGACTTGCCCAGGATCACACAGCTAGCAAGTGTCTGAGACCAAATTTGAACACAGGTCTTCCTGACTGAGCTAGCTACTTAACTGTCCTGTATTTCTCTTATGTCACCCTTAAGGCTTGTTCAAAATTTGTTGACATTTGTAACTGATTGAACAGAAGAGTGTAGTTCTCACCTACTTTACAAATTTTGATTGAACGATTCAATAGAGATGTCTAGAACTTCTGTAATTACGTTATTTGAAGGTTGGGATACAAAATCCAACACTGAAACAAAGATGTTTTCCTAAGCAAACATGATAGAAAGAGAGTGCAGCTGTAGCTTAGTGGAAAGAGCAAAAATGTTAGAATAAGATCTTAGTTTCAATCCTGGCTCTGCTATTTACTACTTGTCTGACTTGGAGAAAACACTTTACTTCTCTGGGCCTCTTTTTCTTTGTTGATAAAATACAAGTATTGGATTACATGATCTAAAGTCCCTTCCACCTCTTACAATATGAGAATCTAAAAAACAATTTAAAGTTAAACCAAAAACACATTTCAAACTCAACTGTGGCCATTATTTATTTAGAATTACAAAATTCTTAAAAATGATAAAAATCTTAAGTAGTATACAAATATTAATCAATTGGCAATAATGGTAGAACTCAAGAGACATTTTTTTTGCCCATTCATCCAGGTATAAACTGAATGCATTTTTCAGACCTGAAAGGAAACAAGATACAGGTCAAGAACAGATGGATAGAGAAGCCCTTGCTAATATTCTATGCTCTCTCATTTTGAAAATTAATTTTTAAAAAATAAATGAAAATCTGCTTTCTCTCTTTCCCACCTTTCCCTACCCCCACTGAGAAAGAAACAGAAAAACTTTGTTACAAATATGTATACTCAAACAAAACAAATTCCAACACTGGTCATGTCCTGCCCCCTCTCCCTCCCATCCCCAAATACCTCAATCTGTACCCTGAATCCATCACCTGTCAGGAAGTAGGTAATATGTTTCATCATGAGTCCTCTGGTTGGTTTTGCATTGATCAGAGTGCCTAGGTCTTTTAAAGTTGTCTTTATAATATTAATGCTGGATACATTGTTTTCCTGGTTCTGTTCACTTCACTCTGTATCAATTCATACAACCTTTCCAGGTTTCTCTGAAACTATTCTCTTTCATCGTTTCTTATAGCATAATAGTATTCCATCAATTTATATACCATAACTTATTCAGCCATACTTCAATTGATGGACACTTCCTCCATTTCCAATTCTTTGCTATTGCAAAAAAAACCAAAACAAACTGCTATATTTTTGCATATATGGGTCCTGTTCCTTTTTCTTTGATTCCTTGGGGGTATAAACATAGTAGTGGTATCATTCTGTTAAAAGGTATATACAGTTTAATAATTTGAGGGGCATAGTTGGCTGGACCAACTCATGGTTTCACCACCAGTGCATTAATATACCCGTTTCTCCACAGCCTGTCTAGAATTTGCTATTCTCCTCTTTTGTCAACTTTGTCAATCATACCGGTGTGAGGAGAAACCCGAAAGTGGTTTTAATTTTCTTTTCTCTAATTATAGTTTTAGAGTATTTTTTTAGATGCCTATTGATAACTTGAATTTCTGCCTCTGGAAGAAGCCCATTTACATCCTTTACCTATTTATCAACAAGATACTTGATAAATGGGCTCTTATTCCTATAAATGTACATCAGTTCTCTATATATTTTAGAAATAAGATCTTTGTGAAAGAAACTTGCTACAAAGATTTTTTTCCAATTTACCTGATCCTCTTCTAATTTTAGCTACACTGGCTTTGTTTGTGCAAAACCTTTTTCAATTTTCTGTAATGAAAATTGTGCATTTTACCTTCTGTGATTCTCTTCACCTCTTGTTTGGTTACAAATTCTTTCCCTATCTATAGATTGGGCTGGTAACTTATTTCTTGGTATAAGGTATGTATCCATTTGGAGCTTATCTTGGTATATTGTATGAATGATCTATACTTAGTTTTTACCAGACTACTTCTCAATAGTTTTTGTCATATAATAAGTTCCTATCCCAATAGCTGGGATCTTTGGTGTTATTACACACTAGGCTACTATGCTAATTTGCTTCTTGTTACACTGATTAACCTTTCTGTTTCTTAAATAGAATCAAATTATTTTTGATGATTACTGCCTTGTGTGGTTTGGAATCTGGCACTGCTAGGCAATCCTTTTGCATATTTTCTGTCTAATGTTCCTCATTCTTACAATACCTCAACTGTGTTTAACCTCAGGGGCAAACAGCAAATATTCTTTTCCTGTGCTCTCGGGATAAACAAAAAATTTTGTTTTCTGAAAGGTTTTAGTATTACAATTTCCTCAAATAATAAAGTGCTCAATAAAGTTTGCCCCCAAAGAAAGAGAAGTTAGGTCCCAATTTCTTCGGCTCTTTAAACGTCAGACATCATTGCCTAGCCTTACATTCACTTGCTTCATCATTTCCTTTTTGTAAAACTATTTTTATTATTTATATCAAAAACTATTTTGAGATAAATGTCACATCCTCAGTAGTACTCACAGACAAGGATTTACATTAAAATTCCTAGAAGAGATGTTGCATGAAGGTCCTGAAATACCAATCTGAAAATTGTATTGTCAGGTATCCTAGAGATAAGCAGGCATTCCCAAAAAACATACCCTGCTAGTTGTTTAATAGCATGATTATAGCCCAGGGCAAGAAATTAACAATTTCAATTTATATTTCTGCCTCACAATTTTCCCTTATCATATTTTCACAACTTTCATTTCTTTTCAATTAATCAATATTCATTAATCGCTTACTATATTTCAAGCACTGTGCTAAGCATAAGACGCTGCGCAAAGCTCAATTATCCTAACCACTAACCCAATCATACTAATCTCCTACGTCTCTTTTCTCCCTCAAAATACTCCAGGATCTCTCATTTTAATTTGCTTTTTTGGAGCACTTCTGTCCATCTCTCCAAAATTTGGGGAAGTGAAGTCAGTAACTCGGTTGGAGGTCCTACAAAGGACCACGCTTCCTCCTTCCCCTTCCCACCTCACAAACCCTTCGTCCTACCTTCTCTCCAACTTGCCAACCTTTCATTTCTTAATGGGCAGTAAGCAGGTTGTTTTTTTTTCTAAATGCCTTCCTTCTCCATCCCTCGGTCTTGTGCGCCTACATTGTTTTTAGTCAGCTCCACTGCTTTCCGCTCCATTACCGGTCCCGTTCCCATCCATCCCCACCTTCAACCCCTTCCTGCCCGTACCCCGTCCCAGTTCGTGGGCGCGCGGTGACGCCATCACGCAGTTCACGCAGCCCCACCCCCTGCAGAGTCCCGGACTCCCTCTGGATCTGCCGGTTTCCCTGAAACCCGGAATGTGAGGCCCTCTGCTCCGGGCCCGTCCCTCTCCCTTCCCCTTCCCTCCCCCTCACCCGCGCCCGGCACCGGCCGCCTGCCCCTCCCCGGATCGCTCCCCCGTCCCCCGGGGCTGCCCTCGTCCTCCCGCTCTGGGCCGAGTCCTCCCGCGTGACTGCAGCCGCCCAGCCGAGTCCTCCGGGGCCAGGGGAGGAGCTCGGCACGGAGGGAGGCGGGGGCCGGCGGCGGCGGAGGCGGAGGCGGCGGCGGCGGCGGCAGAGGCTGAGGCAGCGGCAGCCCCTGGAGGAGCCAGAGCAGCAGCAGCCGCAGGAGCAGCCCAGACAGCCCCGGCTACAGCGGCAGCGGCAGCGGCAGCAGCAGCTGGGGGAGGAGGAAGAGAAGGAGGAGGAGGGAAGGAAGATGGCGGCGGTGGAGCTGGAGTGGATCCCAGAGACGCTCTACAACACCGCCATCTCTGCCGTGGTGGACAACTACAGCCGCTCCCGCCGCGACATCCGCTCCCTGCCCGAGAACATCCAATTCGATGTTTACTACAAGGTCAGTGTCGCCGGGGCCCGGGCAGCACCGCGCCTTCACCCACCGTGCTGTCCCTTGCCCTCTTCTTACCGCGCCCCCCCCCATGCTGCAGTCCTACCCCGTCCGGGTCAAACCCCTCCCCCCCGTGCTAGCCCACTACTCCTTCCCACTCACCTCCTCTTCATCCCTACCCACGCTGCCTGCCCCCCCCCCCGCCCCTCCTGATCATTTCTCTTGCTCCTGCTGCTTACCCCCCTCTTCTTGATTACTCTTCTCCCGCT
>JAQQSZ010013085.1:0-11846 GCA_028646595.1 Phalanger gymnotis | reverse complement strand
CTGCTTCCCAGCTGTCATCTTTATTCTCAGTGATACATGGCACATACTCAAAAACTGACCATGTACTAGGGCATAAAAACCTCACACTCCAGTGCAGAAAGGCAGAAATAGTCAATGCATCCTTTTCAGATCATAATACAATAAAAATTATTTATAATAAAAGACCATGGAAAGATAAACTAAAAATTAATTGGTGGCTAAATAGTCTAATCCTAAAGAATGAGCAGGCCAAAGAACATATCATAGAAACAATTAATAACTTCATTCAAGAGAAGGACAATAATGAGACAATATACCAAACTTATGGAATGCCGCAAAAGCAGTTCTTAGGGGAAGTTTTATATCTCTAAAAGCTTATGAACAAAATAGAGAAAAAGATCAATGAATTGGGCATACAATGAAAAAAACTAGAAAAAGAACAAATTGAAAATCCCCAACTAAATACTAAATTAGAAATGCTGAAAACCAAAGGAGAGATTAATAAAATTGAAATCAAGAAAATAATCAAATTAATAAATAAAACTAATAGTGGGTGTTATAGAAAAAGAAAACAATAAAATTGAAAAACATTTGGTCAATTTGATTAAAACAAAGAAAGAAGAAAACCAAATTACTTGTATCAAAAATGAAAAGAGTGAATTCACCTCCGATGAAGAGGAAATCAAAACAATAATTAAGATTTATTTTGCGCTATTGTATGCCCATAAATTTGACAACCTTATGGAAATGGATGAATATTTGCAAAAACATAAGTTCCCCCGGTTAACCGAAGAGGAAATAAAATACCCAAATAACCCCATCTCAGAAAAAGAAATTGAGCAAGTCATCAATGAACTACCTAGGAAAAAATCTCCAGAGCCAGATGGTTTTACATGTGAATTCTATCAAACATTTAAAGAACAATTGTTTCCCATACTTTATAGACTATTTGGGAAAATAGGTGAAGAAGGAGTCTTACCAAATTCTTTTTATGACACAAGTATGGCAGTAACATCCAAACCAGGGAGAGTCAAAACAGAGAATGAAAATTATAGACAAATTGCTCTAATGAATATTGATGCAAAATTTTTAAATAAAATATGAGCAAAAAGATTGGAGCAACTTATCATGATAATAATACACTATTACCAGGTAGAATTTGTTCTAGGAATGCAAGGCTGGTTCAATATTAGGAAAACTATCAGCATAATTAATCATATCAATAAAAAACTAGCAGAAACCATATGATTATCTCAATAGATGCAGAAAAAGCTTTTGACAAAATACAACATCCATTCCTATTAAAAACATTAGAAAGTATAGGAATAAATGGAGTCTTCCATAATATTATAAGCAGGATCTATCTAAAACCATAAAAAAAACATTATATGTAATGGGAATAAGCTAGATCCATTCCCAATAAGATCAGGGGTGAAACAAAGATGCCCATTATTACCCCTATTATTCAAATTGGTACTAGAAATGTTGGCTGTTGCAATAAGAGAAGAAAAACAAATTGAAGGAACTAGATTAAGCAAAGAAGAAAATAAGTTATCACTCTTTGCAGATGATATGATGATTTACTTAGAGAATCCTAAAGAATCGAGTAAAAAACTACTTGAAATTATAAAAAAAAACTTTAGCAAAGGTACAGGGTGTTGAATAAACCCACATAAATTCTCAGCATTCCTATATATTACTAATAAAGCCCAACAGCAAGAGATTGAAAGTGAAATTCCATTCAAAGTTACTGTAGACAGTATAAAATATTTGGGAGTCTACCTGCCAAGACAAACCCAGGGCCTACATGAACACCATTAACAAATGCTTTTCACACAAATAAAGTCAGATCTAAAGAAATGGAAGAACATCAGGTTTTCCTAAATAAATTATCTAAATAAATTTACTTATTCAGTGCCTTACCAACTGAACTACAAAAAAAATGATTTTACAGAGCTGGATAAAATAATAACAAAATTCATCTGGAAGAACAAAAGGTCCAGAATATCGAGAGAATTGATGAAAAGAAATGCTAGGGAAGGTGGTCTAGCCATGCCAAATATTAAACTGTACTATAAAGCAGCAGACATCAAAACTATTTCTTAGTGGCTAAGAAATAGAGTGGTGGATCAGTGGAATAGGTTAGGTACACAAGTTGTAGTAGTCAATGACTATATCAATCTACTCTTTGATAAACCCAAAGAATCCAGCTTCTGGGCTAAGAACTCACTTTTTCACAAAAACTGCTGGGAAAATTGGAAAATGGTAGGGCAGAAAATGGGCATAGACCAATATCTTACACCATATGCCAAAATAAAGTCAAAATGGGTTCATGATTTCGGAATAAAGTCTGATACTATAAGCAATTTGGGAGAGCAAGGAATAGTTTACCTGTCGGATTTATGGGAAAGGGAAGAATTCATGACCCAACAAGAGATAGAGAGCATTATGAAATGCAAAATGGATAATTTTGATTATGTTAAATCAAAAAGGTTTTGTACAAACAAAGTCAATGCAACAAAGATTAGGAGGGAAGCAGAAAATTGGGAGAAAATATTTCCAACTAGCGTCTCTGCTAAAGGCCTCATTTCTAAAATGTACAGGGAACTGAGCCAAATTTATAGAAAAACAATCATTCCCTAATTGAGACATGATCAAAGGATATTAACAGGCAGTTTTCAGAGGAAGAAATTAAACATATATATATAGGCATATGAAAAAATGCTCTAAATCACTACTGATTAGAGAAACGCAAATCAAAACAACTCTTAGGTGCCACATATCTCCTGTCTCATTGGCTAACTTGACAAAACAGGAAAATGATAAATGATGGAGAGAATGTGTGAAAATTGGAACACTGTTACATTGTTGGCGGAGTTATGAACAGATCCAGCCATTCTGGAGAGCAATCTGGAACTATGCCCAAAGGGCTATAAAAATGTGCATACTATTTGACCCAGCAATACCACTACTAGGGCTGTATGCTAAAGAGACCACACAAGGGAGAAAGTGATGCATATGTACAAAAATATTTATATCAGCTCTTTTTGTGGTAGCAAAGAATTGGAAATCAAAGGGATGTGCATCAATTAGGGAATGGCTAAACAAGTTGTGATATATGAATGTAATGGAATATTATTGTGCTATAACAAGTAGGGAAGATACAGAATTCATAATAACCTGGAAAGAACTACATGATATGATGCTGAGTTAGAGGAGCAGAACCAGGAGAACATTGTACACAACCACAGACATATTGATTCTGTGATAATTAACTTTGATAGACTTGGTTCTTCTCAGCATTCTAAGGTTCAAAGACAGCCCCAAAGGCCTCATGATGGATAAAGAACGATGGAATATGAATGCAGATTGAAGGAAACTGTCTGCTCTCTCTTTTTTTCTATATTTTTTTTGGTTTTGTTTCTTCTTTCTCATGATTCGCTCCATTGATCATAGCTCTTCTTTACACCTCATTTATATATTTAATGAGAAGGTATATGTAGAACATATATTGGATTCCATGCCATCTTGGGAGGAGGGGAGAAGGGAGAGGGAGGGAGGGGAAAAAAATTGGAACTCAAAAACCTGTGGAACTGAGTGTTGTAAACTAAAAAAAATTAAATATTTTTAAAAAAACATAGTATATTAAATATAATTGCATATGAGATTGCAAATCTATTATGTAAAATTTGCTATTCCTTTTCAATATGTAACAAAATTCTCCTATATATTTATTTTCTTCTTTTTTTTTTCTTCCTTCCCCCACCCTATAGATGGCTACTATTACCTATTTATCTGTTTTTCTCTGGATACAGATAGCATTTTTCTTTATATGTCATTCATAGCTAACTGGGTATCGATAATAGTCAAAATGAATTATTTGCTCAAAGTTTTTCTTAAAACAATATCACTGTCACTGTATCCAACATTCTCTACATTCTGCTCATTTCACTCTTCATTATTTCATGCAAGTCTATCCATGTTTTTCTAACTTCATGGGGCTCATCCTTTCTTTTTTATGGAGGGAGGAAGGCAGGGCAATTGGGGTTATGGGACTTACTCAAGCTCACACAGCTAGTAAGCATGTCAGATGTCTGAGGCTGGATTTGAATCAGGTCCTTGTGACTCCAGGGCCGATGCTCTACTCATTGCACCACCTAGCTGCCCCAAGCTCATCATTTCTTATAGCACGAAAGTGTTCTTAAAAGAAAAAAGTTTGATTTGAACTCTGGAAGATGGGTCTTCCTTACTTCAGGACCAGCACTCTATCCACTGTGTTAACTAGTTTCCCATGCAGTGTTTATTAAATAACTTTGAACTACTTAATATATAATGCCTGATCTTTCTAAGCCTAGGCTAGCTGAATACAAAATTAAGTTCTTTACTTCTGGTGTTATCATTCAAAGGCTGAATAGTCTAAGGTCTAGCTACTTCACCTTTCATTTGTTTGTTTTCTGGCTTCTGTTGACTGAAGAGTTTACTTTGTATTACAGAAAAAAAACATGTAGATCATTACCTGTCAAGGAGACGTCTTTTTAACAGTTAGTGGAATTCAAATTAATTCAATAAACATCAGTGAGGCACTTTTCCCTCTGCCTGAGAAAAAACAGTATTTAGAGTCAGAGTTGACTAACAATTCCCTCAAGACAAGAGTTCCTTATCCTTTTCCTAGGTTTAGGTAAATGATACATCATCATCGTCCAAAAATTTTTAAAAAGATATTCGTTGTAATACATACATATGCATATCTGAAAGATAGAGATAGTCGTGTCAGTCTCTCTCTTTTTTTTCCTTGAAAATTAATCCCTTTACTTGAAACAATGCTAGATTTTGAGTCAGAGGACCCAAGCTCAAGTCATAATTATGATATTTCCCAGCTTTGGGACCTATTACAAACTACTTTCCCTTTCCAGATCTCAGTCTTTTCATCTGTAATATTAATCAAAGGATCAAGTAAAGCAAGAATGCAAGTAATTTACTATTAGCTGAGAATCAAAGGCTAACATTAAATAACTTCTTCCCTCTCAATGTTTATGTTTTTCATGTGTAAAATTAAAGGGTGGGACTTGATAACTCCTAAATTCTTTACCAGCTCTATGATCCTAATATGCACAAAGATGGACTAAGCACTGGGGATTTTTTTTTAATTTCTGGTAGGAACATGGAATTCTTGGAGCTTTGATTCCATCCCTTTTCACAATTCCTATTAAAGACATTCCCCCTATCAATGTGAGTAATTAAGGGGTACAGTGGATAGAGTACTGGGCCTGGAGTCAGGAAGACCCATCTTTGTGCATTGAAATCTGGCCTCAGACATTTACTATCTGGGTGACCCTGAGGAAGGCACTTAATCTTGTTAGCTCGTCTATACAATGAGCCAGAGAAGGAAATGGCAATGGATTTCTCCATTATCTTGGCCAAGAAAACCCAGAATCGGCACACAAAGAGTCAGACAAGACTAAAAAATGACTGAAGAACAATTCTAACAATCTATATCAGCAACTATTCTTCAATATATATCTCAGAGGCACTGGATAGTGAAAGGAAAAATAAAGAACTGCCATTGCTGCTTGCTCAAATATATTCTACTAAAGGTGAGAGGATGGGAGGTACACTGTGGAAAGAGATAACTTTATATAAAGTAATGTCCAAAGGGAGAAAAATGCAATGCCACAGATGTCTGTACTTTGCAAAGAACCTCAATATGAAATGGCCCCCTTTTCAGTCATCAAGGTGTTCCAAAGGAAGAAATCACCACCAAGGTAGTGCTCCATGACAGGGTCATTTGTCTTTGCTCTGATCATTGCTTCCAGAAGAATTCATTGATAACCTGAAAATTACAGCATTTGAGATGAGACTCAGTAGAGAAAACAGTCTTGATGGTAGGTAGAGATGAGAAAGTTGCATAAAATGCCATCATCTCCTGATTGTCTTGTTGCCATGGCTTTTACTCCCTGTGCAAGTTATGATTACTCACAGACAAGACAGACCAGACCCATGTCAGCATGTGTTTGAGGCACCACGGTGAATACTTGTGGGGAGACAAAGGCAGCAGTGCAGAATTATTTGTTTCAATGAAATACTGTGTGAGGAATTTAGGACTTTTTCCAAACCTGCTTGACCTTATTGAGAAGCTTTAATGATGATTTAATTTTTGCTTGAAGTCATCTGTGGGTAGGCCCTCAGGGTATGTCCAATGAGAAACTTCTGAACAAACAATCTACGGAGAATTATGGAAGAACATTCATTTCCTCTGTATTCCCTAGACCAGTGGGAGTATTCTCTTAGAAAATCAACTCAATGAAACAGAACTAGAAGGAACCACGTAATCACCGAGTCTATCACATAACAAGCAGGGGTCTTGTTCCTTCTTTAATGCTCTACTGAAAAAAAAAAAAACAAAGCAAACCATTTCATTGTTATTGTTTCTTGATTCTCTCACCAGAATTCCCTCGTTCTGATTTTTTTTTTATTTTGCTGACAAAATTTTTATGGGACTGTGCCAGCCTCCTATTCACTCTTTGTTCTCTCTCCTTGTTTCCAGAGCCAGTATATACCTTCTATCACTGGGGACTGATCAATAAGCCAGTACTTATGAACATGCAGAGTTTATGTCTGATGTAGTCCCCATGCCGACATTCTGAAAATAATTCTGGTCTTTTGGGCATGTGAAACAGAGTAGTGTAGCTGGAATTGGGTTACACTGAAAATGATAACTGTGTAGCTGGAATTGGGGTGCATTGAAAAGGCATTCATCAACTAGAAGCAGGCCTTTTCCAACTTATACTATCCTGCCTAGTGACATTTTGGTGAAGTAAGAGACAGCTAATACTGTGGGAAGAGAAACATTGAATCCCTCTCTCTATATGGGGCAAATACATGCTTCTGAACATGGATCTCTGTTTTTATATTGGACTTTTTTCATTTTAGGTAAAAAAAGATTGGCTATGCCAAAACTCTATGAAATTTTAGAGGTCAGGAGAATAAATTTCTGAGATTTGGGAGTGGAGACCTTGCAGGTATTCCTCAGTCCCCAATTCAAGTCAGTGAACTGAGGAAAGACCATCTTAAGGACTTAGCTCAGTTGAGACAAAAACTGACTCAACAATTTTATATTTGGATGTGAACTTGGTGGAAGCAATAATAAGTAGAAACTAAGTTATGTCCGAGTCCACTCTTCCAGGGACTGAGGTATTGCAGTAGATATATCATATGTCCATTTTCCCAGATATGAGAGAGTGGAAATTTTTTTTTCAGGCAACTAAGTGGCCAAGGGTATAAAATGCTGAAATTGGCATGAGGAAAACCTGAGTTTCATTCATGCTTCAGATGATTACCAGTTATGTGTGATCTTGAGCAAGTTTCTAAATCCCACTCTGCCTCTGTTTCAACATCTGTAAAATGGAGATAAAAATATGTCTGCCTCCCAAGATTGCTGTGTACATCTAATGAAATAATATAAAGCAGTAAGTGGCATCACAGATAGAGGGCTGGGACTGGAGTCAGGAAAATCTGATTTCAAATCCAGTCTTAGATACTTACTGTGCGATCCAAGTCAATTCAGTTAAACCTGTTTGCCTCAGTTTCTTCATCTGTAAAGTGAGCTGGAAAAGAAGATGGCAAACCATTCCAATATCCTCACCAAGAAAAGCCCAAATACGGTCATGAAGAGTTAGACATGTCTGACATTACTGAGCAATATCAAGAGAGGTACCTTGCAAACCTTACAGCACTAAAGAAATGATAGCTGCTATTCTCATTGTTCTTGCTATACCATTAAAACAAATATCCCTTTGGAAAACCCAATTTAGGTTAATTGCCAGAATATAAATGAGACACCCTAATCACTCTCAGTTAGTAGGACCAATAATATTGGAGAAAACCACCTCTCACTCCTCAGGAATACCTCTAGGAATTTGGGGGGAAGATGTAGCTGGCTTCGTTTTGGGAAAGCGAGGTGAGAACAATCATTATACTTCTTTAAATATAAGATGACATCCCTGGGGTAATTTTTTCCATTTAACTAATAGAGAAAATACACAATTGGCATTTTTAAAGTGATCATATGAAATGTATAGCCATAAAGGAAAATTCATGCAACCATTTCTCCATTTGGATAATTTATCCACCTTCAAAATGAGATATTGGCCAAACTGCCTAAGAAAAAAGATACTGAAAACTTGATTGTGGGAAAGTACTGTTTAGTTGCCTGGCTTCATTTTGGGAAAGCAACATGAGAACAATCATTATACTTCTTTAAATATAAGATTTTGGGAATGTCCCTTATTCACCCACAGCAGACTCTTCAGACATCTTCTCTTTTTCCTTCTTCATAATTCTTTCAATTTCTTTCTTCATACATTCCTTAAGACTTTGTCATCACAGAGGTGGAAAACTTGGGACACTAACGCATCGGTTGGTGGAGTTGTGAACTGGTCTAACTATTCTTGAGAACAATTTGGAATTATGCCCCCAAAAGGCTATAAAACTGTGATCTCTTTCTTAAACTTCTTTATCTATTTCTTCTTTCTACCCTAGTGGTCTGTAGTATGAAATTATTTCTGTTTGTCTCTCCATTGATCTTTGATAAAATCATCTCCACAGCATTTCCTTCCTCTGGAACTTTCCATATATTATTTCCACTGCTCTCATAAGAACACTGTTAGGTATTATTTTCATTTTACAGATGATAAAACTGAGAAGTTCGATATGTTGCTCAGGGTCATACAGCTAATAAGTGGATGGAACAGGATTCAAATTCAGGTCTCTCTATTTTCAAATCCAACACTATCAAATATGATACTAAGGCTAGAACTTATATTTATACATTTCTAGAGATCCTTATTCTTAACCCTTTCTTATATACTTTCCTTCATTTTAGTATCATCCCTACATTAATACTGAGGGTCATTTTGGAATGCCCATTGTGGGGAAGGACTCTCATGCTTACTTATATTTCTATCCCAAGTGCTTAGCACTCTGCCTAATGCTTGGCAAAATTTGAATAAAGCCTTCCATCCTCTCTGTTTGGTGCTGTCTCTCTCTTTGTCCCTGTCTCTGTCTAATCATCTCTTCCTCTCATTTCTCTACACGTGTGTATAAATACATGAACATGAACTTGTAGATGTTACGAAGACATGAATTCATTTCCCCAATAAGCTATTTTATAGGGTCCTATAATTGATTACATGTACATTTTTTAATGCTTGGACATCCTTGAATGTTTTCTTCTGATCTTTATTCTTGATATTTTTTTTCCATTCTGAAGGCCTTTTCATCCTAACAATTAGAATGTAGGATTTTGTTATTTAGAAATTGTCATCATATCAATTATTTCTATTGCTCCTTATTAGTTTTCTGATTTGTAATTTCTCTCATCAGTTATAACATGCACCGTCATACATACCTTCATTTAGTCACATACTTTGTTGAATTCCTTTGTATTCTCAATGAAATTCAATAAATATTTCCTATATTGAATTTCAAAATGCATAATTCAAGTGCATAGAAACATAGTAGTGAGTTTATACAAAATTTGTTTATATACGAATGTTATGGAATATATTCATTGAAATGAAGGTAATTTCAATTACTCATGTGATGAGAAAGGTATGTCTTTCTTTCCTAGCCTCACTGTTAGAGAAAGATATTTTTGTTTATAAGACATTACTCTACTTTTGGTTTTTTCTGTTTATATGTTTGTTTATTCATTTACTTATTTAGGTCTAAGAATAGTTGAGAGACAGTGTTATTGTAGGGAACAGATTCAAATAAACAAAACAAAAGTCATTTGTTATTTACCTGCTATATGTCAAGCACTGTATAAAGGATGGGGAAAACATATACAAACAAAAAGGAAGAAAAAATAGGGAAGTGATCTTTAATTCATGGAGATCTGGGTTCAAATCTAGCCTCTGACAAAGAATAAGTCTGAAACCTAACAAATCAAGTAAGCTCTCAGTGCTTCCAGGCACTTCTCTGATATTATAATTTGAAGCTGCATTACCTACCTATTCATGTGGAATGGACTTATAGAGTGGGAGATCCCCACATTCATATAAATTACTTTAATGAAAACTTTCACTTATTTTTCCCACACAAATCATCATAATTAATGTGCTATGCCCCTATAAAGCTGATTCTCTTTTGAATCATTTTTTTTAATCACAAGTGTTCTAAGATTCCAAACTATAGAATGTCAGTGGGAAATGTTTTCATTCAAAAGAGATCCTCCAAGAAAACATTTGTCAATCTTCATTTAAATCTTCATCAAAAATTATTTTCTTCTTGCAAAAGTCTACCTTTTGTGCTTTCAAATTAGCAGCAAATTAACACAATATAATAGAAACTATTTCCCTAGGATTTTACACAGAAATCATGCCTCCATCCAGAAAGTCCCTAAAGATGATTCCATCTGTCAATAGTGAGGTATCTAATACTAATGAATTGAATTACTAAGTAATGATAAGACTACCTAGTAGGAAAAAATAATTTCATAAGATATTTTATTTCATATCTACATAAAACTTTTCTCAAACAGATTTTGGGCTGTAGGTGATATTGGTATCAGCATGCATTACCCAACCATTTGAGAATGATACCAGTGACATTCCTGGAGTAATTTTTTTTTCCATTCAACTAATAGAGAAAATATACAATTGGAATTTTTAAAGTGATTGAATGCAATCTATAGCCATAAAGGAAAATACATGCAACCATGTCTCCATTTGGATAATTTTATCCACCTCCAAAATGAGATATTGGCCAAACTGTCTGAGAAAAAATACTGAAAATTTGATTGTGGGAAAGTACTGTTTAGTTGGGAAATAAGAGAACTAAAAAAGTTGTAAAGGGTTCAAATTACCATACAGGACTAACTAATGCACTTGAGATATGGAAATAAAGTGATATAGATTCACTTGGGGAAACACCATTTTAAATAAAAATATTTTGTTCATGCTTTGAAGCATAAAGCATACCCTATTAAACTAGACGTAATTTTTTACTATGCACAATCACTCAGACACACACACAGACACACACATACACTTGATTATGGGAAACCTGTATCTTTTCTCAAGAACTCAAGACAAAGGGAAAAAGAAAGCTTGCCTTAGAAGATTCTTATGCACACTGAAGTAAAAGGCATTCAAAATGCCATGGGCCTTGGGTAGATCTGGCAATAGGAAAGGTAGAGTTTGCATTTGAAAGAAAGAACAGAAAATTCACTTACTTCACTTTTTATGGGCCATTACCCCAAATGTCTCTACCTCTGCAGCTCCTCAGAGGTGAGAGAAAAAGGAAAGCAAGCTTTCCAGAATCAAGCCTCTGATTAACAAAGCTTGAGTATTGCCATCCCATCCTCTGGGACTTTCTCTAATAGAATTAAAAGATGCGGGGGCGGAGCCAAGATGGCCGCATGAAAACAGCGTCTTGCCCGAGCTCTCTCACAAGTTCTGTTGGATTCCTATAAAAAAAAAGTGAATCTGAGCAGATTTGAGAGAGTTAGAAATTGCGAGCACTCTGACTGGGGCAAATTTCCCAGCCGGGAGAATCTAAAAGGCTGAAGGAACGATTCTGTAGGCTAGGAAAGCGCTCAGCCTGCGGAGCTGCCCCAGACAGGACCAAAGCAGAAGCAGCTGGCCGGGAAAACCCACGTGGGAGACAGGCTGGGAGAAAGCCGGGCGCCTGAAACCAGCGCAGATCCCCAGGCCTCCCAACACAGGACGGCACTCTGTGGAAGCGAGGAGAGGCAACGCAACGCCACCTACTGTGAGATACCAGCTCCTGAGGCTTGCAGTCCAAACATTTCAAACACTTCTTGAGCTTCCGGAAGACATAATGGCCAGGTAAATGGCTCTAATCCC
>JAQQSZ010013083.1:0-11847 GCA_028646595.1 Phalanger gymnotis | reverse complement strand
GAACTCCTGGGTCCACACAGAGGTCGGCTCTGCTTCAGATTTTTTTCCAGCTGTAGTTTCTCACCTCTCCTCGAAACCAAGCCTCTGGCGTTCTCAAGTCCCGCCTCAACGACTAGAGACCAGAGTCCAGAGACCCATTGGTTCCCGAGTTGGCCCCTCTTAAGTGATTAATCTTCGCACACACAGGTTTCACACCTGATAGGGCTTTGGGCCTGGGGCTTAGCATTTAACAGGTGAAAGTACTTTCACCGTAAACAAAAGCCAAACTCCTCAAGGGCACCGGTTAAACTAAGCCCATTTTGCCTTACTGGCACAGATCTGTATCCCAAAGAGATCATAAAAAGGGGGAAAGGACCCACATGTACAAAAATATTTATAGCAACTTTTGGTGGTGGCCAAGAATTAGAAATTGCAGGGATGCCCATCAATTGAGGAATGTCTGAACAAGTTGTGGTTTATGAATGTAATGGAATGCTATTGTGCTATAAGAAATGATGAGCAGGAAGCTTTCAGAAAAAACTTGGAAAGACTTTTATTGAACTGATGCGAGTGAAGTGAGAAGAAGCAGGAGAACATTGTGTGATGATCAACTGAAATAGACTGCTCTTCTCAGCAAAACAAGGATCTAAGAATTCTAAGACTCGTGATGGAAAATGCTGTCCGCATGCAGAGAAAGAACTGTGGAGTCTGGATGCAGATCAAAGCATACATTTTGACTTTTTCATTTGTATTTTTTTTTCTTTCTCATAGTTTTTCCCTTTTTTTCTGATTCTTCTTTAACAACATGTGAAGACATGTGGTGGAAATATTTTTAATATGATTGTTATATGTATAACCTATATCAGGTTGCTTGCCATCTTGGGGAGTGGGGAGGAGAGGGAAGAAGGAAGAAAAAATTTGGAACTCAAAGTCTTATAAAAGTGAATGCTGAAAATCAAAAGAAAAAAAACTTTTAAAGGTGCCTTCATTTTTTTGAAATTTGATTAAATTTCCTGTCATAAATCCCCCTTCAAGAGAAAGCTGAAGGTACGATGAATGGAATGGCTGGGCCCCTAGTCAGGAAGGTCTGAGTTAACATTCAGCCGCAGATACTTAATAGTTGTGTGACACTTAACCTCTACCTCTACTTCCTCAACTGAAAAAAGGGGATAATTGCACCTAATTTGTGTTATTGTTGTAATGTTCAAATGAGATAATATTTGTAAAAGTGTTTAGTATGTGCCTGGCACATAAGTAAATATTTATCTCCTTCCCATTACCTTCCGCTTCCAAAAAAATGTGAATTTTTTTTTAAGAAATCATCTGTAACAAAACAAAAATGCCCTTTTCCTCCAGCATATCTTTATACATTAAACATGTATCTAGTAATTTTATGTTTTCTTGTAATTTGAAATCAAATAAATGGGAAACAAGCATTCAAAGAAGTTGATTTTGGTAAAAATCAAAGAATATAAGAGTCGGAAGGAATCTTTATGACCGTAGAATATCTTCTGTAGAAGTGATATCAAACAGAAAAAGAAATGAAGGCCACTAAATTGTATAGAAGCATCCTTATGAGCTGCATATTGGCTTAATAAACCACATGTTAATATAATCTATGTTGTATTGTATTTTAATTTATTTTCTAAAATTTTTCCCAATTATGTTTGTGTTGTGACTTGGAATTGTGCTTTTCACAGCAACATGTTTGACACCTTTACTCCACAGCATACACGGCAATGGTTGTGTTTCATTCATGATCTAACAGTAATGGAATGGAGGAAATGAGACATATATTCGATCTCAAAATATATTTAATCTCAAAATTTTTATCTCTTTTTTTAAAAAGGAAAACCAAAAGCTTTTCTGTCTAGGAAACTTCCATATATTACACAGGCTCATTTGAAAATTCCCATTTAAGAATTATCCTCTATCAAACTTTGCTTTGTTGCTATATTCAGCACCATCATTCATTTGAACAATATATAAAGAAATTTTAACTAAAATATTCTAGTTTTTAACACACTCCATTTTTAAGATGCAAAGATAAATAGGTTGGAAAAAGGAGCAAAGCAAGTTAGAAAGGAGAAGGAAGCATAAAAGTATAAACTGACTAATAAATTTTAAATTGAATTAAACTGATTACATGGTATGAATAACATTTACATCAAAAAGGACATAAAACTCCATTGTCTAGTAGAACAAAAAAAAGACACTAAGATCTCAATGATTTTCATGAATCAATGATTTGCAAATGAACTGCTCTTAAAAAGTGGTTTTGAGGACACTGTTTTTCTCACTTGCCCTATTTACATCTTGCAAAGTTTGCTTTGGGCAAACTGGATAACTTCACAAAGAAGGAGGAGCTAGCTCTATACCCAGTGGGATATCAAGCATCTGGAAGACTGATCTAGGTATTTGTTGTTCAGTCATTTTCAGTTGTGCCTGACTCTTTGAGACCTCTTTCAGGGTTTTTCTTGGCCAAGATATGGAAGTGGTATGCCATTTCTTTCTCCAACTGATTTTACAGGCGAGGAAACTGAGGCAAACAAGGTTAAGTGACTTGCTCAGGGTCGCACAGCTAGTAAATGTCTAAAGCCAGATTTGAACTCCCAAAGATGAGTTTTCCTAACTCTAGGCTGAGGACTTTATCCACTACACCACCCAGCTGCCCCCATCTAGGTATGGCTAAGCACCTGTTGTTTTGAAAGGAATCTCTAGCTTCTATGGGACTATAAGCTTAATATGCATCTGTAATATGGGTGGCACCTAATGTAATTAATAGGCAGTAAACATCCATTAAGCACCTACGCTGAAAGGCCACCATTGTAAAGCACTAAGGATTCAAATTAGAAAAAATAAAGACAGTCTCTGCCCTCAAGGTCCTTACAATCTAATGAGAGAAGACAATAAAGAAAAGGAAAATGAAAAAGAGGAGGGGGGAAAGGGCCACTGGAGAGGATTACTCAGATGAGGGTTGGTAGTATTAGGATCAAGGTGTGATATTTGAAGAGTTGAAATCGACCATAGCAGGTGGTGTAAAATGAAAAGTTGGAAGAGCGACTTAGGAAGTTCATTGCTCTACCCTCCAGCCCTCCAATCAGAGGGAGAGACAGACAGTTAAGGGATCTGAGGAAATGTGGAGTTGTTCAATCCTTTCTGACTCTTCAAGATGCTGTGTAACATAGCACACCAATAATGCCCATGGGTTTTCTTGGCATAAGAGTTATTTGCCGTTTCCTTCTCCAGTGGATTAAGGCAAACAGAGGTTAAGTGAGTTGATCAGGGTCGCACAACTAGGGTCCAGTATGGACTCAGGTCTTCCTGACTCTAGGCCCAGTGCTCTATCTACTGAGCTACCTAGCAATCTCTACGAGGATGACATTTCTAGTGATGAGCTTATCCTGGGGGAAATCTGATGTTCCTGCAGTTGAAACCAGAGTATTTGAAAATTTAAAAACTAACATCCTCTTTAGCTGCATTAAAGGAAGGATAATATTCAAAACAGCAGTTGAGTGTCAGGCCCACTGTATTCTGACTCCTTCAGACCACATCTGGAATATTGTATTCTGTGCAGCATTAAATTTTAGGAAGGATATTCACAATCTGGACAACATCCAGAGAAGTTCAACTAGGATGGGGAAGGAAAGGACCAAAATGCCCTGCCACATCATAGATCAGTTAAAGTAACTGGAAATATTAGCCATAGGAAGGTAAGACTTAGATGTAGGAGATAATAGCTGTCTTCAATGAGTTTAAGAAATCATATGGAAGAGGAAATAGACTTCGCTCCTGAAAGACCAAGCAATATATAGCCTTTTAAGGCTTAATAATAAACAAATAGATAGCCAAATGAATTATTAAATTGAAAAATATTTGTTAAGTTCCTGCTATGTTCTAGTCACTATGCAAAGTGCCAGGGATACAAAAAGAGGCAAAAGATAGTCCCTACCCTCGAGAAGCTTGCAATCTAACATTATTATCATTAGCAAAAATAATGCTAATATACCTTTGTATCGTTTTTTTGTTTTACAAAACACTTTAATCAGAATCTTCTGAGGTAAAAAATAGAAATATTGCCATACTCTTTTTAGAAATGTGGATCTTGATACACAGAGAATAAAAATGGCTTGTCCAGGTTCACAGAGCTGGTCTAAAGCAAAACAGGGCTTACACTCAGGCCTTGTGATGACAAAATCAATTTTCTTTCCATGATGTCATGCAACATTAGTCATCATGGCAAATGGCTATAGAATGGCTAGATGAATCTAATGAGAAATTAATCATTGTGAGAATTTTAGTCAGATCAGATTATTGGAGGTTGTAGAGTAATTTCGATTAACTAGATTTGTTCCTCTCCTTCTGCTTTACTCATTAACTTTATAATTAGAAAGCAGATGTTACAATGATCTTAAAACAAAGGATTGTAAAAGATCAGTTTGTATATCTTAAAAGTGTTTAGGAGATGAAATATATATATATATATATATGCACATATATATATATATGTATGTATGTATGTATTGAGTCAAACTCACCTTCTCAATTGTACTTTTGTGCCAATTCTCAATTATCCCCCTAAATGAAGGGAAAAATTCAAACAGATATTCCAAAGGAATAAATAATCTCTAAATTATCCCTTTTAATTCAGAAGCATACCCTGATAGTCTTTATATTATATATTGTTTTAAATAATTTTAAAATTAATTTCCATTTTTATCATGGGATTCAGGTATAGGTTAAATGGCAGGAGAAGATACTATAGGATTAAAAGTATTTATATGACCAGTTGTCATATGAATCATTTGTAGATAATTTATAGATTTATAAGGAAAACTTTTAAAATAGATCCAAAGCTTTTTCTGGCAAGAGAATTTTCTTGGGTAATAATAGTGATTCAATTAAATTTATCAAAAACTTATTAAGCTTGTACTATGTATAGAACACAGTTCTAGGTGCTAGAAGGAAGTGCAGATTTCGATGAGACAGGATCCTTCTTCCTTTGCCATTTGCAGCCTAAGAGGGTCAAGGTAAAAATAGACAATTAATCATAATATAACATGACAATCATATTAGAGAGATGTATAACAAAGAGCTTTGTGAGGTCTGGAAAAGGGAAGATTGTTACTTACAAGGCAGACTAGGAAAGGCTTCATGGAACAGATATTTAAACTGAGTTTATTCTCTTGTTTTTTAAATGATATATTATTTGTCCCAATTGCATGTAAAAACAGTTTTTAACATTTGTTTTTTTAAAATTTTGAAATTCTCTCCCTTCTTTTCTCCTTAAGAGGGTAAGCAATATGATATAGTCTATATGTGTGCAATTGTGCAAAGCATATTTCCGTATTAGTCATATTGTGAAAGAAAACACAGCCCAGGAAAAAAAAAACTTGAAAAAATAAAGTAAAAATAGTATGCTTTGATCTGGATTCAGACTCTATCTGTTCTTTCTCTGCAGTTGGATAGCATTTTTCATCATGATTCCTTTGGCATTACCTTGGATCATTGTATTGCTGAGGATAGCTAAGTCATTCACGGTTAATCATAGCACAATATTGCTGTTACTGTGTAAAACATTCTACTGATTCTGCTCATTTCACTTTGCATCAGTTTTTAAGTCTTCCCAGGCTTTTCTGAAACCCTCCTGTTCATGTGTTTTTATAATACAATAGTATTCAATCACAATTATATATGATACTCAACAATTCTCCAATTGATAGCAATCCACTCAATGGCCAAATCTTTGAAACCACAAAAAGACCTGCTATAAATAATTTTATACGTATAGGTCCTTTTTCTTTTTTTAATTGTCTCTTTGGGGTACAGACCTAGTAGTGGTATACATAGTTTTATTGCCCTTTGGACATAGTTCCAGATTGCTCTCCAGATCAATGGATCAGTTTACAACTCCACCAACTATGCATCAGTGCCCCAATTTTCCCATATTCCTTCCAATATTTATCATTTTCTTTTTTCTGTCATATTAGTCAATCTGATAGATATGATGTGGTACCTCAGAATTGTTTTAATTTGCATTTCTTTCATCTGTAGTAATTTAGAGCATTTTTCCTGTGACTATTGACAATTTTCATGACTTCACCTAAAAACTGCCTGTTCTTATCCTTTGACCGTTTATCAATTAGAGGGTGGCTTTCATCTTTATAAATTTGACTCAGTTCTCTATATATTTCAGAAATAATCCTTTTATCAGAGACACTGTAAAAAAAAAAAGAAAAATTCTGGCTTTCTGCTTTCCTTCTAATCTTGCCTGTATTGGTTTTGTTTGTGCAAAACTTTTTTTTTTAATTTAATGTATCAAAATTATCCATTTTATATTCCATAATGCTGTCTATCTCTTGTTTGGTCATAAATTCTTCCCTTATGCATAGATCTGACAGGATAACTATTCCATGCTTCCCTAATTTGCCCATATCATCCTTTATGTCTAAATCATCTCTTCTCTACCTCTGGAGTTGGACATGTCCTGAGAATACACTGCATCCAAAGGATTTAATTCATTGTCTCCATTTTTTATATATGTCACTTCTCTAAGCAATAAACTCCAGTGGCTCTCTATTGCCTCCAGGAGCAAGCCCTTCATCATCTAACCCTTCCTACTTTCCAGTCCTCTAACCCCTTAATCCTCGGTGAGCATTCTTAGATCTAGTGACATTGAGGTTAAGTTGTTTGCCCAGTCACATAGCAATCCAATTCAATCCACATTTATTAATTGTCTACTGTTTGCCAGGTATTATACTAAGCACTGAGGATACAATAAATTAAAAAAAAAAAAAACAGGCCCTGCCCTCAGGGAGCTTACAGTCTTAAGGGGGAGACAACACATAAAAGGAGGCAGGAAAGGAGAGGGTAAAACAGCACACTCTGGGTACCCAGCTCAGGGACATCTTGTTCCTTGGAGTTAAAAACAGGCAGATCAGCAGATGCAAGGTAGAGAGAACTGTGTCCAGTTTCTGCCCTCTTAAAGAAAGGCATTGGAAGGAGTTTGGTTTTCTGTTCTCAAGCCCTCTCATCAGGAGAGGGAGGAGGCAGCAGGAGGTGGAATTAATGAAGTCTTGAATTAGCAGCCTGATGGTGAGGTTAGAAGTGATAAGAGTATCTTGGGAGGGGTATCTTGTTCCACAGAGTTGAAACCAGGCAGAGAAGCAGATGTAGAATGGAGTGATACATAAAGAGACTGTGACACATAGCCGGGCTGTGATCTAAAATCAAATCAGTACAGTTCAACATTACTGTTGTGCTATAGAGGATCTGGGGTTCTCCTAACTTAAACTACCACATATCTGATCCTTTATTAGTGTTCCAGAAGATATGATTTAGCCCCAGACATGTGCAAGCGACCTGGACAGCTGCTGGTAGACCTGATTGTAAGATTCCCTTCCTCTAAGGATTCCAGGACTTTTAGGGGAATGTGGGGAAGATTTTCTAGCATTCTCTAAAATAAATTATAGCCTTTAAAATCCACAGAAAGGATTCTTTCTGCATCTTGTAATTTCTCTTCACTAAGGCCAACCTTGTATGTTAGCTAGAAAAAATAGCGTTAGCCAGGCAAACCCCTATATAAAATCTGATCTCATAACCCTTTTGATCCTACACTATAATTATTCTGCTCTTCCAACATGGGGGATAGTTTAGTCTCACTGTCTAGGACGTGCAAAAGTGCTATGCATTTTTATATTCTATGGTGGGTAGGGGCATATTGTATTTTAATAATAGGATTACATCAGTTGACCTCACTTATAGGTCACTCCCTTAAATTGTTACTTCACTTATTTCCATATTTAATTTTATCATCCTGAGCTCTAGAGTAATTCAAGGCTATGTTTGTATATTTGCTTATTAATTATTAAAATTACAACCTTAGCTCAAGTCCCAACCCTAGTTCACTTAATATTTTTCAATCAATAAGCTGTAAAAACCTCCTTTCCAAATAGAAGTTACCTTTATATCTCTATATAAAGCCCTTAACCATCTAAAATAAATATTAAAATTATTAGCCATTAAATCAATTATAAAGCAGACATGGATAATTATAATATTTCTTTTGTGAAAATGTTCACAGTCAAAGTCAGCTCAAATACTCATCATAATGAGCAGATGATTTATCTTCACTTGTGAAAATATAATCTCACACTCTGGTTCAGTCAGAATTATAAAGTCTCTTCATTAGAATCCTCTTTATTCCCTTTTGCAAAATAAAGATTACAACAGTTTCATAAAGAAACATCTTGCCTTCATCTTTCTCTGTGTTCTCTCTTAATCTTCCCAGATATGACAGGAAAACAGTTTCTTCATTTTTTTTGTTTTGTTTTTTTTCAAGCCCTCACTATTTATCGACCTTTTTTCCAGGCTTACTCCTCAAAAAATTAAATAACCTTTGTGATGTTTCTTCATAAAATAAAAGCTAAGACAATTCTAACAAGAAAGAAGTTTCTCCTCACCTTCTTTCTTTCTTATTTTCTCCACAAATACTTTATGAATCTTCATATAGCAAAATTAACACCCGTCCTTCCCCTACATGCACCCATAATTTGATAACACAAGGAGAAGGACCTGATAGAATGATATTTATATATGTTAAGTCCTGGATTGAAACAGGTTCTATACTTCAGTGTGATAAAGGATTTATTATTTCATTAGTGGTCTACCCATGATGGCCACCATTTCAGTAGATTATCATTATGAGTTCTGGCCTACAAGAACAACATCAAAAAGGTTAGCTGATGAACAGTCTTTAGATGATAAGCCTCTCTGAACTTGACTAGGCCAGTATTTAGATTGTAGACATAAATATAGACCATTGTTGAGCCTGAATTTAAAAAAAAAAAACATTTATATCTTCCTAAGACCTGCCAAAACTAGTGTTCAGTTGGCATATCCATATAATCAGAATGAAACAGCATAAAGAACATGGGATTACAATCAAAGGAACCAGAGTCATTGTTGGGAAAGTCACTTAGTATTCAGAGCCTCATTTGATCATCAGTAAAAGGAAGAGAGATTTGGAAAGATAACTTCTAAGGTCCCTTTCATATCTTAAGCTATGATCTTAGCTCAGTCATTTACCATTAATCAGCCAATCAATAAACCTAATATGTGCCAGGTTGCTGTTTGTCCTTGGTTCTCCAAGAGGACCATGACATCAGGGAAGTGATGCCATGACATGCAAATGAATTGGATTTAAGTAAGGGAGGGCTGTGCAAAGTCATCAGCCCCACTTTCTCCTCCAGGGGTGAAAACACAAGTGAAACAAGCCCTGCCCGCCAGGATTTTACCATCTGAGATTAGTTTCCACCTACCCTACAGATCCAGTATCTCCCTGTTTACTTAAGTGTTGTTTCCTCCATTAGAATGTGAGTTCCACGAGGGCAGGGACTATTCCTTCCTTTATATTATCAGCAATAGAGCAATTAGAGCAATATTTAAAACAGTCAATTTTTAGTGAATGCTTGTTGACTGACTATATATTAGGTAGCAAAACATTGTTTAGGTACAAAAATAGATACAAGAGAATTTTTGAGGGGAAGGCGTTGTCAGCTGAGGGATCAGGAAAAGCATCTTATGGAAGGTGCAATTTGAGCTTATCACTGAAGGAAGTTAGGGATCTTAAGTGGATGAGGTGAGGATGGAATGCTTATGCAAAAACAGAATAAACACCCGGAGTGCTTATGAGGCACAGTAAAAATCCAGTATCGTGTTATTAATGTGAGGGACAGTAATTTTTTTTTTTTAAGTTGGCTTCAGTGACCTAATTCTTTTTCCCTTTTGGAAATTCCCTCCTTCCAATACCCAGTATCTTCATGTTATTCTGATGTTTCCATTTGACCTTTAACAGAGAAAGAACACTTGGACCTGCCTTCAGCCTGTACACTATCTTCAATCCTTTTTTCCTGTCACTTTTCCTTTTAAAATAAAACTATCAGGTCCCATTCCTTTAGGGTCCTACCCTCAGGTGATAAAAACTCATTAGTGGGTTAATTTCCTAACCCATCCCAAATACTCACATTGGAACCTCCTAGAGTCAAAATGTCTTCACTCAGAAAGCTAGAGATAATGAGCAAAAGTTCAATCCCTTTGACTGGTTAGAGATAAGAAATACCTTTGAGAAAATGGACCTTTGAAGGCCCTTCAAATCACTCCAGCCTCAAAGGCCTACTGCTCCTCCAATATGTAGTGTGGACACTATGCATATTTTCACCATTTTTAATAAGTGAAGGATAAATTCTAGAAGTTCTTTTTATATAAAGTTCCAGTTATCTTCTTATCATCATCATACTTATCCTCATCAAATGACAGGGACTTTCAATGTATAAAGAAATTAAAGTTTTAAAAGACATGCAGTTAGTTTGTAGACAGGAAAACATAGCTATTGCAACCCCCTTGGGGCTCAATTTTTCTCTTAAAGATAAATATAGAGTAACTAAGACTCAACTTTACTAAATTCTAAAACAAAATTTACATTGTGTAAATGTTATCAGGAGCCTAGTGGAAAATGTAGCATTATTCAGATTTGGTCATAGTAGCTGAGTTACGATTTTAGTGAAAGCCTTTTTTAATTTGGTAGGATTTGATGCAAGAAAAGAATTAGATTCTATATTTCTATATTCTATAAAAGAATATTTTATATTTATTTATTATATATTTATTTATATTATATTTATATTCTATATTATATTTATATTCTATAAAAGAATATATTTCTATATTCTATAAAAGAATATATTCTATATTCTAAATTAAGCTTCTATTTTTAAATGCCAACCTAAATCAACATTGAAAAGAATCAAAAGTATCCTTACTTAGATCACTGACAAACATAAATACAAAATGAGAGTTTGAGTTAAGAAGAATTGTGGGAAGATTTACTATACTCATTATGTTGTTGACTAAGTCATGGGATAAGGTTTCTTACATAATTGAAAACAAATATATGGGGAAATATGAAAGGTACTATAAATGAAATCACAGGCTGCCTGTACAAATTTGGAAACAGAGTAGGGGAAGTTGGAAAGTATAATAACACACCCTTCATAAAGCACATGGACCAAAGGTAGGAGGAAAGAGGAGAATCTAAAGATTTCTGTTGTACCAGTCCTTACCTTGCCATTTAGCCTAAACCATATTTTTACAAAAATCCTCTCCACAATTGGTTCAAATAATTAATTCAGTTTCTACTTAGTGTTAAGCCAATATGCATTTATTTGTCAGGCAGCATTTACTAAGCACCTTCTATGTGCCAGGTATAATGCTAACAGTTGTGTATAAAAAGAAAGGGGAAAAAAACACATGAAGGGAGAAGTCTCTGTTCTCAAGGAGCTCACATTCTAATAAGATGAAACAACAGGCAAAAAAAAAATGTAGAGAAGGCAAATTGGAGATGATCCATAAATGAAAGGAAAATGGCCTTAATGGGGGAATTAGTAAAGATTTCTGGTAGAAGCTAGAATTTTAGCTGGGACTTAAAGCTTCCAGGGAGGTCAACAGTGGTAGTGAAACCCAAAAGTGGACTTCAAGATGAACACATTTCGAAGGGGGCGGAGCCAAGATGGCCGCATGAAAACAGCGTCTTGCTGGAGCTCTCTCACAAGTCCTTTTGGATTCCTATAAAAAAGAGAATCTGAGCAGATTTGAGAGAGTTAGAAATTGCGAGCACTCTGACTGGGGCAAATTTCCCAGCCGGGAGAATCTGAAAGGCTGAAGGAACGATTCTGTAAGCTAGGAAAGCGCTCAGCCTGCGGAGCTGCCCCAGACGGGACCAAAGCAGAAGCGGCTGGCCGGGAAAACCCACGTGGGAGACAGGCTGGGAGAAAGCCGGGCGCCCGAAACCAGCGCAGATCCCCAGGCCTC
>JAQQSZ010013082.1:0-11847 GCA_028646595.1 Phalanger gymnotis | reverse complement strand
CTGGGGAACAGGACAACCAGACTATATGCCATCTTGGAGTGGGGGGGAGGGTAGAAATGAGGAGAAAATTTGTAATTCAAACTCCTGTGAAAATCAATGCTGAAAACTAAATATATTAAATAATAAAAAAATTTTAAAAAAGAATTATTCACTTATGTAGATTAGAGTATGTCTTATTAAAGTGTAATAAAACTGACAAAAGTACAGGATTAGAAATCTGGAATATCAGGGTCACTCTTGGCAGGTTCTGAAATCTCAACTATCTGAGACTCTTTACTATAACAAAAACGAAATCAGGATCAGCTTTAAAGAATTTCAGTTCATGTGCTCCTAGCAAGGCATGAAATCTCTACTTCTCCCAATCAGTCTTCTGCCACTGGCATGTCCTAGGTACACGCAAATGGCTTTCTAGGGTAGCACTTTCCTGCATCTCACAGGATGAAAAGGAAGAAATCATCTCATCACCATCCATTTCCAAGACAGGTGAAAGTTCTCTAGTCTGATGATGCTTCAACAAATGGAGCATAGGTACATCCCAAGATGGCAGCATTAGAAGGCTATACGGGTTGGATCCTAAAACATTCAGGTAGAAATCAACAAAACACAGGAATACAGGAAAGGTACGGGTTTGGAATCTGCCTTAAGATTTTATTTCCAGACAATGACCCTGAAATTCAGCATGTGTCCTTTTAAGTAATACTTTAGCTGCTATTTTTTATGAATCCAGTATTGTGACAAGTGATAGGTTATAAATCTTGTCCTTTTTAAAATGTATAGATATATTGACAATGTTTTTAACAAAAAGAGTCTTGTTTTCAGAGGACTTTCGTTGTTTAGTTTTGGGTGGCTTCGAAGATACAAGGCCTGACAGTTTCCAGTAAAGATTAATCAATTAATGCAGACACCTTAAGTGATTTTTAGTATATCTGGCTTCCAGGGACTTTTAGCACCTTATTGCAGATGTACAAAGCATCAATATGTTTCCATAGGTGGCTTTATTTTGGCATTATTTGTACAAAAAAGATTTCAGGTTGTCCACTGATAGTAAGCTACTTTTAAGTACCCACCCATTCTCAGGTATCCTTATTGCGATGGTTTTTTACCCTTTTGAATTGATGGGATTTTCTCTAAATTAATATAAAAAAGAATTCCTTTATGCATTGAAAATTATCACTTTGGGCATGGCTGAATAAGTTGTGGTGTATAATTGTGATGGAATACTACTGTGCTGTAAGAAATGATGAGTAGGTTGATTTTTAAAAAAATGTGGAAAGACTTGCATAAAGTAATGAAGAGTGAAATGAGCAGAACCAAGAGGACATTATGTACAGTAATAGCAATACTGTTCAAAGAGTAATTGTAAATGACTAAGGTATTCTGAGTAATATGAATATTCAAATCAATTATTAAGGACTTACAAAGGAAAATGCTATTCCCTTCCAGAGAAAGAAATAATATATGGAAGTATATGTTGTATGGTTCACATATATATGTATCAGATGTTGGCTTTCTGTAATGCAGGGCTGGGAGGGAGGGAAGGAGGGAAACATTTGCAACTCAAAATGTAACAAAAAAATAAATAAAGTTAAGTATTAAATAAAAGTTAAGTATTAAAAAAATATTTTATTTTGATATGTATATCTGGAGGAAGGGAATAGTGGCTTGGCAAAATAAAGGTAACCGATCTCATCTACTAAGCTAGTGAATGACAACTTTGGAACTAAATCTAATATAAATGAGCAGATGATCCCATTGGTTATTCCTCAGTTAGGGGGGAAGTACTAAGAATCTTCACTGAGATCATTATTCTCTTCTTATTGTCAAGACAGTGCTACAGCTAGTCCATTATTGGTTGGATGTGCCTTTTGGTTGCTTTTCCCATAGTGGTGATGTTTGCACTGAGTCACTCAAACCCTCAAAGTGAGCTGCTCTTGGACCAATATACAAGCAAGAGGCCAGCCGAGGGTGGTTTCTCTGACCTTTCTCTCTTTACTACTTTGAACCAACTAAACTAATGCCTCTGAATTCCAGTAGTTATTATAGTATTATCAGTCATGTTCGAAACCTTTAAGGAGATAGATTCATGTCTGAGACTGCCACCTTCTCACCTGTGCCTAAATCTGTCTCTGACCAGATTAGCATAATATAAGCCTCTCATTTAAAAAAAAAAAGGACTTAAGTTTCATTTTGTGAATCCTTCCCCAGCTAAAGCCGAGTAACTTTTTTAAACTTGACTTGGCTTTCGTTTTCCAGACCCAACCCCTAGCTGGCTTCAATACCCAATTCACATTCCTGAGGATTGTGTGCTTATTTCTGTACTTCCTCTCCCCTGATAACATCAACATTCAACTGGGAGCTATGGTTTTAGTTCCAGGCCTTCCAGGCCCACCTGCCCTTTTGTTTTCAGTTGGATGACCTTTTGCATTACAATGCACCCAAAACACACACTGTCCCTACTGGGTTTCCTCTGGTCTCTGGGAGATGCCATTCAAAATGAGGTAGAGTTGGAGTGGCTGAAATAGAGTGTACTAAAAACAGCCAAAGAATCCTTTTCAAATGGTAGAATAATGCCAAGTCACTCACACGGGATGAAGAACAAGTTTGCAAAGCGAGGGGAGGGGTAGTTCTCATTTCATCTTATCTTCAAAGCACAGCTCAGATGCCAACACCTACCAGAGGCCTTTGCTAGTCCCACGACCTTCCCCCTTCCCCATAACCCCAAGGGACTAGTATTAGCACTGTCTCTGTCTCTGTCTCTGTCTTTCTTTGTCTGTATTCCTCTCAATTTAATTTTACTTTTCCATGTATATGTTGTTTCCTCAAAATAATGTAAGATTTTTGAAGGCAGAGATGTGTTCATTTTTGTCTCTATCTTCCTAGCACCTAATAAAATGCCTTGCTCATAATAATAGTGATAATAACAATGATAATAACAGTGCTTTAAGATTTGCAAGGCATTTTCTAAATATTATCTCATTTGATACTCAAAGCAACCCTGGGAGGTAGGTTATTATCCCCATTTTACAGAGGAGGAAACTGAAGCAGATAAAAGTAAAATGACTTGCCCAAGGTCACAGAGTCAGTGCTTGAGATTGGATTTTAACTCAGATCTTCCTGATTTCAGGTCCAGTGTTCTATCCATGACACAACCTGGCTGCCTAAGATTCTTGTATTGCACAAATACAATTTCCCAGGTTACCATCTAAGATTATAAACTGCAAAAAAAGGATGCCGGTTTGGATTGATAGAGTGTAGTTTCTATTCCAGTGAAATCACCATTCGGGAACCAAAACAAAAAGGTCTGGCCAAGACGGTCTGAATGAATTTCAGAGGGAAGAGACTAGTTGTGAAGCTAGTGTTGAAACAAAAACGCTGATAAAGGCCTGCTAAGGTGACAAAGGAAATGAGAGATAATTTAAAGCCTAGGTTCTTAACCTGGAGTCTGTGAGCTTGTTATATACATACATACATGTCTGTCTGTCTGTGTGTACATAATATGTACATGTCTACATACACACATATTTTTGATAACAATATTTCAATATGATTTGTTTCCTCTGCAATTCTACATACTTTATTTTATGCATTTAAAAGCGCTATTCTGAGAAGGGTACAATAGGCTTCCCCAGTTTGCCAAAGGAACAAGCATTTATTAAGCACCTACTATGTGCCAGGCACCATGCTAATCACTTTACAAATATTTTCTCATTTTATCCTCACAACCACCCTGGGAGGTAGGCGCTATTATGTTCTCCATATTACAGTTGAGGAAACTGAGGCACATCAAGTTTAAGTGACTTGCCACAGGTCACACAGCTCATATGTATCAGAGGTTAAATTTGAACTCAGATCTTCCTGATTACATTGCCCCCACCTAGCTTCCTCTAAGGAGTCTATGACACAAAAAAGGTGAAGAACCCCCGTTTTAAAGGAATAATGAGCCTTTTAGAATACTTTCTCCATGCATGGGCAGCCAAAGTGGAAGGAAGCTTTTTTTCTTTATGACTCCCCAAACATTGTCTAGGCTTTTTATTTTTTGATTGGGGGGGAGTCACTATGGCCAATAATAATAATCGACATTTCTCTAGGACTTCGAAGTTTACAGATCATGGATTTCTTCCTCAAGATTTAGAAATTTAGAATCACCAGGATTTAGAGATCAAAGATACCTCAGAATCCTAATTCATTTTGCAGACAAAGAAACTGAGGCCCAGAAAAGTAACTTCTTCAAGATCATATAGTAGGTCAAGGACTCAAACCCAGAACCACTTCTTCAAAATATTGCACTCTTTTCTCTTTTCCTGCCCCTAGATTAATTTATATTATCCAAGTTTAATCTCACAATAATTCTGTTAGGTAAGTTTTGTCGGTGACGATGATAAGTCCTTTCAGTCCTGACCCCATTTGGGGTTTTCTTGGCAAAGATACTGGAGTCATTTGTCATTTCCATGACCAGCTTTACGGATGAGGAACTGAGACAAACAGGTGTAAGTGACTTGCCTGGGGTCACATGGCCGGTAAGTGCCCGAGGCCGGATTTGAACTCGAGAATGAGTCTTCCTGCTTTCAAGCCCAGGTCTCTAATCACTTCACCACCTACCGGCCCTAGTGAGATAATTACTTTAGATATTATTATTATTGCTAATAAGGCACTTAATATATACTTGTTAGTTGATCGATTCCTATTTAGCTAATGTAGAAACAAGAGTTAAAGGAGCTAAAGAGTCTTGGCTCTGGTTACACTGGAATGTAGGTGCTGCAGGAGGTGCTGCTGACTAGTAGCCAATACCCAATCAACAATAAGTCCCCTAGCATTGAGTAGTCTCACACTCCTTTAGATGTTATCTATATATGGTGAGATATTAAAATATCACCCAATAAAATGCCAGGGAACAGTCAACAAAACACCAAACTCCCTATGATTCTGGTCTGGGTGAGTTCATCCAGTTAGTCTCATGGCATATGCCCCAAGCAATTGAGAAAATACTGCCCTTCTCTCTTTGTTCTGTATTTCAATGGACTTGACTACGGCACAACAGAGCAGACCACACAAGTATGGCTTAACTATATACAGTTTTTACTTACGACTAAAAAGAAAAAGAAGTAAAATCAAGTCAAGTAAAAACCTAGACAGCCCACAACCAGTTCATAGGCCTGCCCAGAATGGAAGAGTTCCCAGCCACAGTTCAAAGGTTTAGACTCAGCCACACCCTTTGGGAGCTGCAAACATCATCTCCAATGCTGGGATCAGAAAACATCCAGGATGCTGAAGACCACAGCATCCTCCCATCTTCTTTCCACTCATAGCTTCCTGCAGAGTTCATGTTCACATTAGTGAGGTAACTCAGAACCCAGAACACTTGTCTGGTCTTTGATTGTTCGTTCCTGAAGGGCATCCACAGGAAATATGGCTTATCAGGACTATTCCTTTTTTGACTGAACACACCAGCTGCTCTGCCCTGTCAATATCTTCGGCCTTTCTTACCTCCCTACAAACCTCATGAGACCAGTCCTACCAAGTAGCGTAGACTGGCCACCACGAAATTATCATGGAGAAGGGTTTCAGGGCTACAAGCAGGCTCTATGCCATGATATTACCTTTTCATCTCTGCTTCTCGGCTAAAATTTGAGGACTCCTGTCCTTACGTCATACCATAGGATCATAGATGGAAAGATGGAAAGGTCATCTAGTCCAATGCACTCATTTTCAATTGAGAAAACTAAGGCCTAGGGAGGATAAGTGATTTGTCCAAGGTCACACACATAGTGGGGCATAGAGCCAGGCTATGAACCCATGTCCTCTGACCCCAAACCCAGAACACTTTCTACCATACCACCCATCGCAGTCCTTTTGTTCTTTTCATTTTCCTGGTTGCTGAGCTTGGTAGGCATACCCTCCCTTGGGAGATTTATGGATGGGTTTATCAAATGGGACATAGACATTAACCCAATTGTAAGTGCCAGGAAAATTTTGAAACCCCAGCCTTCTTGACTCCAAGTTCAGCACTCAATCTAATAGACCATGCTGCCTACCTCCTTGGCTTTCTTCAAGATTCAACTAATATCCTACTTTCTGCAAGAGGTTTTTCTCAGTCTCTTCCTTGCCCCACATCACCCTACCTCCAAGCCTTCCCTCTGAGATTAGTTCCCCTTTACACTATATATGTATATATATATATACACATATATATACACTGTATGTATATATGTATGTATGTATGTATATGCGTATGTATATGTATATGTACATATACATTGTGTGTATAATGTATGTATATTATTTCTTGTATGTTGTATCCCCATTAGACAGTAAATTCCTTGAGGGCAGGCAAAGTTGTCTTCCTTTTTCCTTTCTTTTTTTTCTTTTTGGTATCCCCATCATTTACTTACTATTAACATAGTAAGCACTTAATGCAGTGATCTCTTCCACATCTCAACTTTCTGCATTGTGGTTTTGATATATCTCGGGTCAGCATAAGAAATTAAATGGGAATTTGGGGATAGTTTTGTATAAGGCACAGACAACACTCACAGGCCAGCAGACTAACACAGAGCCTATGACTAAATAGTTAACCCAAATTTTACAATAAGGTACTGTAAACATCCCACAAAAGAAAAAGAAAAAATTCAAACTTCTTCTCTGGTACAAAAGGATGGCTAAAAAATTTTATGTGGATTTTCCAGATCTTGGGGACACTGAGCTCCTAACCCCTGAGATGTGGAAGGGATAACTCTAAGAGCTTGTTGATTGATTGCCTTTATGCCATCAATGAAGGTTTCCTATGATGTGGTAGAAAGACCACTGCATTCTAGAAAGTAATTTGGAATGATGCCCCAAAAGCTATTAAACTAGGCATACCTTTTGATCCAGAGATACTATTCTAACTCCAAAAAGATCAAAGAAAGAGGAAAAAGACTCATATATACAAAAATATTTATAGCAGTTGTGTTTTTTATAGTGGAAAGGAATTAGAAACTAAGAGAATTCCCATCAATTAGAGAATTGCTGAATAAGTCATGGTATATGAATGTGATGGAATAAGATGCCATAAGAAATGATGAAAAGGATAGTTTCAGACAAAATTGGGAATATTTTTCCCCAAAATTTTTATCATATTTTATTTTCAGATCCAAATTCTCTCTCTCCCCAGACTCTCTCCTCCACTCATTGAGAAGGCAAGAAATACAAAACCTATTAGAAATATGAAATCATGCAAAACACATTCCATATTAGCCATGTTTCCCCTTCCCCTCCCCCAAAAAAAGAAAGAGGAAAAAATATTCTTCAATCTGCCCTCTGAGTCAACCAAGTTCTCTCTCTGGAAGTGGCTAGAATTGTGGTAGGTCATTGTGTTAATCAGAGTTACTAAGTATTTTGCAATTGAATATTTTTGGAATATTGCTGTTACTATGTAAATTGTTCTCCTGGTTCTGCTCACTTCACTTTGCATCAGTTCATAAAAATCTTTCAAATCTGGGGAGATTTGTATGAATTGATGCAGAATAAAATATATCGTATTTTATTATACAACAGCAACTATATGGCCAAGGCAAACAACTTTGAAAGACTCAGTTACTCTGATCAACAAAATGATTCACTATGACTCCAGAGGGCTCTTAATGAAATATGCTGCTCACCCCCTGTGAGAGATTCAGAGTATAGAGATTTGGATATAGTATTTGGACATGGACAATATCAGAATTTACTTTGCTTGACTTTGTATGTTTCTAAGAGCAGATTTTGTTTTTCTTGTTTTCACAGCTGGGGAGACAGTGAGGAGAAGGGAAGAGAAAGGAAGAGAGAGAGAGAAGCATATCTTCAATTGAAAATAAATTTTTATGCAGGGGAGAAGGCAGGGCAATTGGGGTTAAGTGACTTGCACAAGGTCACACAGCCAGCAAGCTTGTCAAGTGTCTGAGGTCAGATTTGAACTCAAGTCCTCCTGATTCCAGGGCCAGTGCTCTATTCACCGCCACCTAGCTGCCCCTGAAAATAAAATTTAATTTAAAAAAAACAAGTGCACTGGATTAAGAATCAGAGGACATCACTTCCGAATTCTGGCCCTGCTACTTACTAATTGTGTGACTCACTAGACTTCTCTGGGCCTCAGTTTCCTCATCTGTAAAATACAAGAGTTTAACTTTTCAAAGTGATCTATGCCCACTACTCTTATTTGGGCTTCACAATAGGCCCATGAAACAGGTACTCTAAATGTTTCTTTTTTTCAATTTTCAAGCATTTTTTCTCCTTCTCACCTCTCCACCCTACCCTACACACAAAAGAAATACAAACTTTCTCATTTGTAAAGTGGAGATTATTATAGTTGCATTACCTGTCTCTCATGGTGTCGTGAGAATTAAATGAGATAAAGTATAAAAAGCATTTTTTTAGACATGAAGCACTATATAAAGCAAAGCCATTATGTCATATTAATTCTCATTCCCACCCCATGGGAATAGCTCTTACCCAGTCTCCTTCCACTTCCCTGAATGGTTGATTGTTAATCTGAACATCTGGTACCTACCGTTGTTTTCTTTTATTATTCTTCTCTACTTTGGTGTACAAACACTTATACTGTTTCTAGGAGAAGTTCCATGCCTCTCTCCAATGTTACAGGTACGCTGAGCCTGGAAAATTCCCCTCCCAGGAAAGACTTCCTAGGCCCAGACTATCCCATCCTGTTTGTCCAGGGAAAGTGGGCTCCATCTCACCAAGCCATTTCCTACCACTCCTGGTCTACTAAAGACACAAACTTTGCTGTTTTGCTCATCCTGATGTTTTTGTTTCTCAGCATCCTTTGAAAATGCTATCTGGAAAATGGCGATGATACCTGTAGTACTTACATCATTGGCTTGTTTCAAGGATAAAATGAGATCATGTAAACCTTAAAATCACCACATAAATGACAGCCACTACAACATAAAGAAGCTAAAGCTGAAAAGTCAAGTGGCTTGTTTATTTCAGTCTCTTTTCCATATCTTATTCTGTTCTCTAGTCCATAATTTCTATGTCTTTTAAAGACTTATAAAAAGAACACTGAAGACCAAATACTTCTGTAACTGAGGCAATAGAGGGATTCTCTTACTTTAGATAACAATCACAAAGCCCTTTACTGGGTCTGCTGGACATGCACTTACCATGAAGTTGAGCACATACTCTGGCCCTTTCCAGGGTGCTACATGCTCTGGTCTCATGTTAAAGACTGTATGAGGACGAGCCAGGATCCACTGAATGTGCCCTTCCATTAGCAAGGGTCCATGGGAATTTCAAATGGCAGGGGGAGGCACTCCTGATATTTCCATTATAGTTCAATACTTTAAGGATCTGTAATTTTTTTATCAAAGCCAAATCTACCCACCCAATCCTTCCCCTGCCCCCACATTTGATTCTGAGGGCTGACCTCTAAATGTCATTTTCTGTCTGTGCTCATTGTTCCTGTCTGTTGTTACTGGAGGAGATCTCTAAAATAAAGTTTACTGTGTAGTTCATTTCTAGATTTTCCCAAATGGGGTCCCGTGGTCACTGGACCAGTACAAGTACTCAGGGTAACACATGTATATCAAATATGGGATTCAAAAAAAGACATCTATGAATCTTTTGCATTTTCTGTGCAATCCTCTTTTTGAGTACTTGTTTAGAACAGAAACATAAAAGCATTGAATTACCTCATCCATCAGCTCCCTTCAGAGGAAAACCTAACCACCTGTGGCTATTGGGACACTCTTTCAATTTTCTTATAAATCTCTAGACCTCCCACAGAGCCATATGCAGACCCTTTTTATCAAGGAGGCATGAGCGGGAATGCTAAGGATTGATCCTTAAGAATGGTTTGACCTCTTGAAAGGGAACAGACCAAGTCTATTTAAAACAAATACTTCTCCTACCACATCTCCCCTCACCTCTTTATTATTTAAAAAAAAAAAACTATGACCTTGGAAAGATAAGTAGCACCGAAGGAAGGAGTAACAATACAAATTTTTTAAAAAGATAAATGCATCACACAGAATGAAAGTCTCTTTAAAAGCCCAATCCATTCAGTAGGGTAGGGTGGAGTAGGACAGTTTACAGTATCATCACAGGTCTTCTAATGATGATTAAATAGAAGTAGCATCAGGTCCATCAGAGCCACAGTAACAATAAAGATATTGCCAACAGCCATGGATCTCCATGGCTGGTCAGTGTCATCTATAGCAAAGTAACTAAGAGGTCATAAGCTATGTAACCTGTTCTGGGGATTCAGTCAATACTGAAACTCACACCAAACTCCCATTCACCCAATGTTCTTTGGCCCACCAGGAAAAAGCTTCCTTCCCCCTGGAAGCCCTATGAAAGGGACAAGGCCAGACATTTGCCCCAGTGGAAGCTCCTACTGAATGGCTGCCCTACTCTTGTGTGGGGCTTGGCTGAAGACTCTTCTTCACCCTCATCCAAGAACTCAAAATTGCCACTAAATTACCTGAGAGATTCCCTCTTTTCCAATTGAATTTGCATTTCATACAATTATTTAAAGACAGTTTCAGCTCCCTCATATCACAAGAAAGCCAAGCAATTCCAACAATTCCACCTTTTCATGTCCCAAGACCTTTCTAGGTAGAAGTTGTCTAAACCATCCTGGGGAAAGGAGATCTGCTTCTAAAGAAAAGAACCTCTCTCTGATTGTCTAATTCTGTTATCTCTAGCCCTAGAACATTCAGCCAGAACTATGACTGCTGCCAAGGAATCAGTATAGATCAAGGAATTTTAACTCTTTTTTTGTCTTAACCCTTCAGACCCCTTTGGCAGGCTGGTGAAGCTAATGGACCCCTTCTCAGAATAATGTTCTTAAGTGCATGAAATATATAGAATTAAAAAGGAAACAAATTATATTGAAAATAGTTACCACAATTTAAAAAAAAAGTACATATACAGCAAGTTAAGAATTCCTGATATAGATGAAGATCTCATCTGCTCCATCGCTCAATCACCAAGTATTTATTAAATACTTCCTAAGTTGCAGGCACCGTCATAAGAGCTGGGCATACAAGCAAAAATGAAGAGTAGTCTCTACCCTGAAGAAACTCACATTCTAATGGAAGAGACAATGTATATAAATCACAATGAACAAAATGATATCGAATAGATGGAAGGTCACTTTAAAAAGCATGGTACTAGCAACTGGGGGCAACCAGAAAAGGCCTGGAGGAGGTGATTTTTGAGTCTTAAAAGAAGCCAAGGATATTAAGAGCCAGGGACTGGGAAGGGGGCATGGAGCAGCCAGTGCCAGGGCACAGAGAATTGTGTGGGAGGAAGACCAGTATGGTTGGATTATAGAGTTCATGGAGAGGAGTAGATTAAGAAGATTTGAAAATCAGGAAGGCACCAGGTTATGAAGACCTTTAAATGCCAAACAAAGAACTTTATATTTGATCCTGGAGTTAATAGGAGTCACTGGAGTTTATTGAGTTGGAGGAGTAACATAGTTAGGCTTATACTTCAAGAAAAATCACTTTGGCAGCTATGTTGAGGATGAATTGGAATGGGGAGAGACTTGAGAAAAAGAGACCAATTAAAAGATAGCTATAATAGTCTAGGCAAGAGGCAATAAAGACTTAAACTAGGGTGGTGTCTGTGTGAGTCTCACAGGCCAGCCATGCAATCTGCAAGTTGGCCCACTAGGAATATCACAAGGACCACTATTCCTCTATATAACCCTTTTTAATAGATTAATGGCCTCCAGGTTCCAATTGTACATACTTCTCTCACACAGGCAGAACCATCAGAAAATCAGGCCAAATAGAGTTCCTTAAGAACCAACTTCTTGTAGCCAGGGGCTCACTGAGTTTGATAAGGAGGCAAAGCACCAGGGTC